>JAVJIF010025256.1:0-72427 GCA_038442645.1 Agave tequilana | reverse complement strand
GGGGTTGCTTATTCAGCTTCTTCAAAAGTTTATTGACGGGCAATGAAATCTTTCCTCATCTAAAACTTAACCAAGAAATCATAATATTTTAACAACTTTGAAACAAGAATCAATCTCCATACCTCACTAAACAAGCGTCAGCAGCGTACAAGAGTCATGACAGTGATGCAAAGGGCCGAGTTGGCAAACGAATTGCACTAGTGTTGAAAACAGAGAGGTTGAAGCTCTCAATCTAGGCCAGCGCCTTCACAAGCACTCCCTGTGATTCTTGCAGTGGATTTTGATCAGCAGAGTCTTTTCAGACAGTTTTGCCTCGATCTCAGGACGATAATCTACGTTATCATCTCCGGAGGAGGGCGGAGGAGAGAGAAGGAGAATATTTTTGAGAATATTTTTAAAAAAATTGTGTGTATCTTAATCAATTTTCTGATTGCACTAGTCTGATGTGTGCCTTAATCAATTCTCTGTGTGTCAATATCCTTGCTTCCGAGTGACCTCTATCTCTATCCTCTTTCTAAAAAAAATAAAAAATGCAAAAAGACTCCTCAGAAAATGTACTTCTTCACTGCAAACTAGTAAAAATATGACCACAATACCAACATCACTACACATCAATGCACTCTATGTACTGCATTTTCTCAAATCATGCCAGGACAGCTTCAGATGCATGACATGATATCATACCCTGCCATCAGATCTGCTTGAAAGCATGTTGCATGGTCCACCAAACTGAGCCCATTATTTGATGGCCATTATACTAAGTTCATAAGAGGTGATCACAGTTTCATAGACAGGAAATGAAAAATGCATGAGCATGAAAAGGGGAAGAAGAGATCATGGGGTTTCCTTTCCTTTTGCTTCAAAAACAATCACCAAATATGCATGCATATAAGACTACAAACACATGCAAACTCTCCCAATTCTCAGAAACAAATCTAACTTGGAAGAATGTGACAAATCTTGAACAACATCATCTACTTCATATACATCAAATGGAAAAATAAAAAAAAAATAAATCTCTGTTAAGCTTTTCATTCGCAGCCACTCTCTCGTGCCATAAAATTAGATAAATTCGCAAGAAATCAATCCAATTACGGGTGCAGACCGCTTGCCTTGCCACACAGTAAGGCATTCGAAGGCATAGCATACTCATTGGAAAAGCTTTGCTCCGGCGTCCAAACTCTCATGTAAAACTGCTGGCCGAGATACTGCCTCGCCCACATCGCAGACCTCACGTTCCACATGCCTTGGTTATCCAATGACACCAAGATTGCAGACCATCCATTTGGATACACCTGTGAACACACAAACTCAAAGAGTTTAAGTGATTGAAATTGCAGGAAAATTAATGTCTTTGGGGAAAAAAAATGTCGAAGACGATATATGCTCACCTGAACTGTATGTCTGGTGACGGCATCCACTAAATTATATGTTTGCCTCAGATTTTCTGTCCATTTCCCAGTTCCATAGCTGTATTTGTCAAATGAAGAAAATCGTTCAGTGAAAGATGCATCACTTGTCGTAGAAACAGGTATTTGATTCGCGTTGACAGATTAATGAAATATTTATGAGCCTATCTTATGCTGAAACTACATCACATCTACTGGGAGAAAAACCCCCTTTAGCTTGCAAGATATGGAAATAGCTTGGGAAACTGTAGCTTACAACAGAGAACTGATTTCACTATCAATTGATAGTGAGGAAACAGGAGGATATATTCTTATTCCTTTTATTCTATGTTCAGGATCAATATTTGTACTACTTTCATTAGTTTCCGCGTGTATGTTTCATGTGAGTTCTCATGTCATATGCAAGGAACATTAGTTTCACATCATACTGAGGTATTATTAACACGAGAAATAGCATAATATGTCATCTGTGAAATGAAGCAAATGCGAAGAAAAGCTCACCCGACAACCCAGAAATCGTATCCATCAAGATGCCATGATTGCATGGTGTTTTCGGTGTTCTGAAAAACGATCTCAATGAAGTCGTGCAGAGCAAATCGCAGAGCAGGGGTTCCAACAACATTAGCAGCACTGCTGGGGTCGCTAGGAATACTGTCCCAGGTAAACACCACCACCGAGATTGAAGTTATCTGCAAGCTTCAATGGTGTATCAGGCACAACAAAGGAGACACCATTGACTGCATATCGCTGTTTCCCGTTGATCACTGGCGCCGAATTGGCAAAAACTAGTGTCCTCGTCCTGGGAACAGTCCCATAATGGTATGATCCTTGAGGGTTAGGCCTCGCAGCATTTGCAGTTAGATTCCACCTTCAGATCAAACCGACACACATGTCAATCAATCAAGCATTGCAACATTAACGCAAATATAAGAAATTCTGTGGAGAAGTTGATGGATCACCTAACACTCGTAGCTTGGTTCATTGACCAATCTAGCCCATTGGCAGGGCCAGCTGGTACCGGGCCTGAAACACCCGAATTGGAGTTGCTGTAGTGCAATGCGGCCGTCGCAGTCAGGCTGATGTCAGTGAACCGGGAGGAAGCGACGATGTAGTAATCGTTCGGGGCTTGATCGAGGGTAACGAGCACGGTCATGGACTGACCAGCGTGGATGTCGAGTGAATCATAGATGTTTTGTATAGTGTGTGATCCTTCAACCTCTACAAGCTTGAGCTTGTGGTTCTGGATCCTGAAGTTAATTGAGACAGATAGACCCACATTCGACACTCGGAACATGTAAGTGTTTCCTAGAAGAATTTTGCACAGGTTTTGAATCAGACTAGTTCAAATGTGAAACAGAGATTAGAATGAAACAGGGGAGATGAAAAAATACCTTGATCTCCAGTGAAGGGAGCGGGCTCCTGGACTCCGTTAATAAGAAGCCCATCAGGGAACCCAAGAGAAGTTCCTGAATCCAAAGATTGCTGCAGTGCCTGCAAACATCAAGAGAAAAATCAATCTCTCTCAAACTATTTGATAAAATGCCTGAATGAAAATTTTTCTTTAGAGAAACACCATACCTTGTGTCCAGATCCAGACTTGAACCAATCACCAACCAGCAGCGTGAAATCCCCAGCCGGAGGGCTGTACGGCACCGGAATACGCGGCCTCGCGTAGACATTGAGCGCGCCGTACCCACCAGCAGCTCTGTGCATCGCCGTCGACGGGAAATAAGTGTAGCTCCCAATCTGATCCTTAGTCTGAAACTTGTACGTGAAATTAGAGCCAGGAGGAATGGGGCAGTTTGTTCCAAGGACCCCATCCTGCCAAGAGTTCTTCCTCTGTTTGATCCCGTTCCAAGTTATGAGGAACGGCTCGTCGAGGCTGTTGACGACGGTGAGGATGATGTTGTCGTTTGTCACGCAGTCGAGTCTCGGCCCAGGGAACTGTCCGTTGATGAGAATAACCTGCAGAAAGAGGAAGACCCATTAGCCAAGTTTTGATTCTGGGCAATATTATGCAATGTTCAGTGAGAAAAAGAGAGAGAGGTTGAAACAAACCTGTTGAGGGACGCCGAGAGGAGAGACGGTGCCATAGGTCACAGTCCAAGTGAAGTACCTGTAAGGGTCCTCTGAGCTCACGAGCACTGCAGCAGAGATGAAGAGGAGGAGAACTGCGGACAGCCTCGGCCTCATTGTGATGGGTTTTGGGGGGCGAATGAGAGCTGGAGAGAGAGGGGGTGAGGGTTTATATGCAAGAATCTGGTGCTTCGAAGCTGGAAGGGGTTTTCTTGAATGTGGGGCCCATTTACAGCACCGACTGATGCCGCGTTTCGCGCCTTTTCCTCTCTTCTCATGGTGGGGTTTCCATCAATGCCACGGTCATTCATTCATTGCGCGTAGCGAGGATGGAATGAAACCGAGTGGGGCCCATGTGGGCTGTATCAGTGCTGTCTTGATGAGAATTGATACTCACCGCCCCTTTCTTTTTAGTTGCCGATTATTTTGATTCTCAGGATTTTTTATTACCCTCTCTTTGAGTAGAAATTGTTTGATTCTTATTTGCATGTTTAATAAGATCAATGTGATTTTAGGGGGATTTTAGAAAAGATAACTCATTGTGTCTTTTAGGTATCTGTTTGAATATGTGAAAAATTATGAAAAAAATCAATAATTTTACAATTTTCTACTCTTAAGTAAAAAATTGAAATTTCGTGATTGTTTGCACATAGCTGTGGGGAAAAAAAAATCATTTTTTGAATCATGTATTTTCAAATATATGTATCACTATGCATTGATCATTTAAATTAAAGCGTTCAATGCAGCTATTATATATTTGGTTGAAATATGGAAACTAGGTCCAAAGGCAACAAATGCTGCAAACTTCTAAATGTTTTACCATATTTAATTATTTATATTGGGATGCCAAATCTAATTCCCTTTAAAGTGTTGTAAATTTATTTTCCTTTTCCTCGACAAAAAATCAAAATTATTGCAAATTTATTAATCCTTAAAAAACTGTAAGTATAGTAGAACCCTTTAAATTAATATTCTTAAGACTCACCCTTGAGCCTTGAGTATTAATTTAGAGGGGTTATTAATTTGAAGGGTTTTATCTTGTAAATTGTTATTTTGTCTTATAAAATACTTCTGTTTAATGTTTCACGTCCTTCAAACTCTTTCAACGGCTATATAGCATTTAATCTCCTTAAAAATCTCACTTTGATTGGTAAGCTCTTTAAAAAACTCCTTGCAAATATATCTTATCACAAATAAGGTTGTTGAAATGCTAAATTTAATTGAAACATTTTGTTTACAATAAGAAGGTGATCACAGTAACTTCTTGAGGATAATTCAAAAGATGAAAGATGAAGTCAAAACTGTCTTGTGCAAACTAGCATCTTAAAGTACTTTTATAGTTTCTGAATATTGTATGTAATATATTTTGTACTTTTAAGAAATTATTAATTTATGCGATAGTCGGGACCAACATTTTAAATTAGGTTTCAAAAAAATTATTAATTATTACGATAGAGGGCTTTTATTAATTTTTTATACTGGCCCGGGTCAGGACTTAGATTTTTTATTAGTTTAGAGAGATTATTAATTTAAAGGAAATTAATTTATAAGGGCTCTAGTGTAGTAAGGATATGGGACTATTTATTTACTTGAAATAGATGTCAATGCGTGCCTTAATATTTAGTTGCAACAAACTAAATAACCACCCCTTACAAAAATTGCAAGGGAATAAAGAGGTTGATATTGATAGGGGTCAAATAATTTGTGATGATATAAATGACCGAATTTCATGCTTGGGCAACTGATGGTACAAATGACCTTATTTCATGCTTGAGCAAATGAGAAATGGATGAATTTCTGGTGACAAACAAGAAAGTAGTGACTTTCTGGTTGTTTTCTTATTTACTTTGTAACTTCTTTCATTTATTCGGTGCTTATTATTATTCAGCTTTTAACATTTATTCATGAGTTATCTTTATCTTTTCTCATGAGCTGTCACGTCCCGCTTCCCAAAATACGCTGAAGCGGAGTCGCGACGAGAGTCGGCGACGTATATACGCGAGGAAAATACCTCACATATATACGCTAAGCTTAAAGTAATCTGAACAAGTTATAAATCTCTACCATAAATCACTGCAATAATACATATAAAGTCTACACAATGATAGCAGATGAATAACGGAAAGAAAATGGCAACTGAATGCGATAAAGGTAGAATCAGGAAATAACAGAAAGATAAGAGAGATGAGAATACCAGAATCAGAGAGGGACTCAAGCTCCTCGAAATATGTACGGTCTCATCGAACACCTGCACAACAGAAATAAAGCGTCCAATATCTGGACGTGCAAATTCAGGGTCGTCAGAAAGCGACCTGGGGAGTGTGTGTGTAAAAAGGAGACTCGTGCATATAAACAATGTGCATAGAATAATAACCAGAAATAACTGCAGACATAAGATAACCAAATAACATGATAAACAAGCAACTGAATAACAATAACATGAATAAGTGTGCAGATAAAAGGCAAGTAAAACAACTGTAAACAACCCACTGATGTCTAGATGTGTATCCTAACAATATCACTAATCTGGTATATAAATCTGGTGTTACAATCATATGTCTATCATAGCTTATCTAGGTGTACAATGAGGTGATTATGGTCAGTCACAATACGTTATAACAGTTCATTATCCTTTATTATGTTAGCGAACACCAATTGCCACCTGTAATAAACGCATCCCATACTACGCCTACTACACGTGTCAATCAGGATCCTAAGTTATTAAAATTAGTGGAAGAGACATTATCCATGTTTTAGGTGGGTCCCGTACATACCCGAGACCACGGCCTCAGTTTCCTGGCGCTGAACCAGGCCGTACCGCTAGGTACTCAGTAACAGTAACAGTAATCTCACTGTAAAAACAGTGGAATAATAACAGTACAGATGGGATGTCAGTCATCCCCCATAAACCCTGCACTGGAACCCTCAGTCGGCTACGCAACCTGTATCCTAGGTCCACCCAAAATACAGACGCTGTCTCCTCCATCAATTTCTCCAATCCCAGTGTAAGTTGTTCAATTACTTTATTATTGAGTTCAGTAAAAACAATCAATACTCATGTTACTTGCAACACTGGGACGATGTGGTGACAGTAACGATAACGGTACAGTAACAGTCAATCAGTAATCGTATACACGGTGAACAATATCAGTAACAGCGAACAGTATAGTAACCGTGTATGCGATGAACAATAGGACTGTATAGGGTGTTACGGTCAAACAATCATTCCTAGTAGTTTTCAGTAACATGAAATAATACAGTAACAGTCTAGACACCTCTAGTCAATATACAATCTCATATATATAACCATCCCAAAATCTCATACTTAAACTGGATACAATACTAGTGAATCTGCCAGCTCATAATTTCCATAGTCATCATGAACATGGAGTATCGATCCATATCGAGTAGTCAGGTGCAATAAACCACCGTCTCAATATATCAATAATCAGTGATCAGTCCTCTCACCCTATCAATCAACTCCGATCCTCAAGTCTTCACAAATTCTCACTTCTATTAAGGTTAATCATAAGATCCCAAAACTCAGTGATATATCAGATACATGCATATAAGATCTATCAAGTCAGGTCAATCCAACCAATATCTATCCCTCAAAATCATATTCATCCATCTTAGCCAATATCTTAGCTTAAGGTAGAGTCCTCAATCCAATAAGAGATTTAAGAACAGCAGTCAGACCAAAGTTAGTCGACTAGGGGGAAGGAACAAGTCGACTAGGGTAGGGATTAGTCGACTAACAAGTATAATAAGTCGACTATAAAAGGGTACTAGTCGACAACCGGGAAGGCAAGTCGACTAACATATAAGTATAGGTCAGCAACAGAGGCTACACAACTTTCAGGACACCCAACTAGTCGACTAAGGATATTATAAGTCGACTGATTTGTGATATCAGTCGACTACAACAAAAGAGCAAGTCGACTAGGGAGACTATTAGTCGACTATAAGAAATGGGTAGTCGACTAAGGTTAATTACAGTCGACAAACAGAAAGTCCAACACTGATCTAAAAGGAAGCCTAGTCGACTATAGGGTAAGGGGTAGTCGACTAATAGGGCTATTAGTCGACTAATCTAGTAGGTAAGTCGACTAACAGTCCTGCAACCTGATACTGAAATGCACCATCACACATATTCCCAATCTCTTCAAATGCACACACGCTACATTCACGCATACAGCACCCAAGCATATAGGTTCTACATTACGTCTATATACACATTAAAATACAACTTAATTAAATGTACATTATAACGAGAGAAATAGAAAGAGAGAGGGAAGTACACTCACATTCAATGGATGGAGGCTGCTGCTGTCCAAGCTCGGTTTGGGGGTGCTACGGCTGCTGTGGAGGTGCTGGGCGGCCTGTTGCTGCGCCAGGTGAAGAGGGGCTGCTCCGGCGGGGTTCCGGCGACGAAGAGGCGCACACGGGTAAGGAGCTACGCCACAGCCAGGGGCAAGGCTGCCATGGATCTGGAGAGGCCGAGCTTGGTGCGGGGCTGCTGTTGAGGGATCTGTGTGGCTGTTGGAGTTGCTGCTGGTGTTGCCGTTGCTGCTTGAGGTTGGATCTGTAGGGGGCGTGGCCTGGGCTGCCTCCTGCCGTGCGCGGCCAGCAGGGGGAAGGGCTGCTGCTGCGCGGCTGCGCAAAGAGGCAGGGAGAGGGGCTGTGCGGCAGGGAGCAACCGCCGAAGGAGGAGGGGATCCGGCCTGGTGGAGGAGATTGGCGAGTGGGGGTGGAGGTGCGGCTGGAATTGGGGATTGGAGAGATAAGGTTGTAATTAGGTGGTTAGGATTTGTATTTGATAGGAGATTATTTAGGGATTGGGATTTGATTTGGATTTAGTTGTTGAGATTAAGATATTTGGATAATGAGTTTCGGGCTAACGGGTAGCGGGTTTGCTAATGGGCAATGAGTCCGGTATAGGGTTAGAAGTAGGGAACAAAACAAGGAAAAGAAATGAAAGGAGAAGGAAATTTGCTCGGTAATAACACACCTGCATAAATATAAATAGTAATAATACTGGCAACACTTAAACACCACATCAAATAAATAATTAATAACAATATAGATATTACTAACAACGAGTAATATTAAATCACATGATAAATAAATACCTGTACACATTTAAATACCAGTATATTTTATTTAAATACCGTACTTAAAAATAGGGATATTACATGAGCTCGGGTAGTATATGCATGACCTGTGCTTTATTATTTAGCTTTGAACATTTAGCTTTGAACATTTACTCATGAGTTATTTTTATTTATTCTCATGAGCTCTGATAGTTGCATGATCTGTGCTAAAAGTTAATATTAATTTTAAATGCTTTTTCTCCTCGAAACAAATAAAAAAGAACTTAAACAAAAAATAAGACCTGAGACATTGGAAGAAATCATTTAGTTACTTTTTGAATAATTTTTAGGATCCAATTCGATGACCAATTAACCTTTTCATTTGATATGATTTGTATGATACCGATCTGATTTAAAATCCGTCATCTCTTTCTCTCATTTGATATTGGAATTTGATTAGGGTTGCATAACATTAGTTACAATCAAATAATATTGGAGCAGAATCCCAACTCAAACCCCTCAGTGAACTTTTGGATTCCAAGAAGTGATTACTATGAAAGCAGTAGTATCAAAATTTTGACACATAAACTTATATCTTACATATCCTAAAGATTGAGGTTTTCCTGCACACAAAAATACAGAATTTCAGAACTGAGAATGAAAAGTACAAGTTACTCAATTTTACCGCAATAGCAAGTGGCTTTGCAGGTCGTGATCCACAAGGAGGGACTAGCGATGGAAGCTTTTTAGTAAGTTCTCTTTTAGGATACAAAGTATGGTTAAAGTTCTTCTTTTAGTTCTCCAAAAAAAAAAAGAAAAAATAGAGTTAAAGTCAAGCTAGGAAGAAAGTGGTAGAATGAGAAAGTGGAGAAAATAGAAGTGATATGTACAAAAAAATTGAAAAAAAATGAAAGAGATTTGGGTGATTATGGTGTTGGTGATCTACACTAAAAGTTACAAGAAAAGAAAGAAAAACTAAAACCTAAAAAACATTCTTATCTCTTCGGCGCCTGCTTACCTTTTACCCGTATTAACGATGTACCTTTACTTGAAGGCGAACGAAGTATGGCAGATGAGATCTTTCCCATTCCCGATTTACACTATGAAATGAAGGGGCGAGCTATACTACCATAGAAATAGATATCCATCACCATAAGCCATCAACGACACTTGCAAGAATGAGGCAACTTCGAGGCTATCGTTTTTATTTGGATCCACAAACACAAAAGAGGGAAGTGAACAAAAACAAGAATAGAAAAGAAAAAGAAATCTCGATTCGATTCAAATAATAATGGAAGAAAAGATCACTTATACGGTGTCACCTTCAATACAAGCTTGCTCTCATTCCTCTATGAAAGTCTCCTCTCCTCTCAGTTACATAAATAAAACGAAAATTACATAAAAGAAAACTAAAAATCTTAGTTACAAACTACAAATTAGCCTAAGTTCTGCTCTCTGCTTGGTCCTTTTCTTTACCTTTGAGATTGCAGGTATTTATAGAAGAAATGCAGAGGTTAGAAGAGTATGAAGATAGGGAAAGTTCGCTATTTCTGAATTTGAATCCTCCCCTTATCTCCAAACTTGATTTGATGTGGATATTCAGTTCTGATCTGTAGTTTGTTGGCGTGTTGATTGCTGAATATCACTTATCAAATGATAGAATTAGAAATAGTGATCAACATAAGAGTTGTAGCGTTTGCTTTCTATATCATCTTGAATAATCAGATTTGAGATTCGGTAGCGAAAGTTATGATTCAAATACTAAAATGTATCCAGTCAGAATCTGAGTCAAACTTGCTTCATCTCATCCGTTGATCTTCTCTCTATCCATTTATCTCTCTGTATTTGATATTATTTTTGGTTGATCTTTAGCTAACCAAAATGGATTTATAGAAATCTGAATTTTACCGGTTTCATTTAGTGTTATCTTTCTGATTTGCTCTGATCTTCAGCTGAAATTTGCCCCAATCCTTGATTTGTTCTAACTAGATCTGGGATCATCCTCAGCTAACCAAATAGATTCAGTTAAATCTGATTTTAACTGGTATTTATTTGATTTAATTCTCTTTCTCTTCATTATTATCTTCTGCAAAATAGATATTTAAGACAAGAAAATTAGCAGATTTATTACACAATAAATGTAGGAGTGTAATGAAAAGAATATAAAATATATGTACGATCACCTAACCATTAATGCTAGGATACGTGTAACACCCAGATTGGTAAACTCTGGGCTAAAATATTTTCATTTGATTAAAAATATTTTTCTGTGAATTCTTATGATTTTTAAATTAATTGTTTCCGTATTAAATAATTTCGGTAATTCATTGTGGAAATCCCGGAATGGATTTACATTTTGATAAATCATTATGAATAGCGGAATACAGAAGATATATGAAATGCACGGGTGTATATACTGCATGAAATACTCGTATTATGAATACCGGGTATTGGTATTTAATCCTAATTTTTGATTTTATTAAGGGATTGGAGTAATGCATGAAATACTCATATTATGAATACTCGTATTATGAATACCGTAAGCCGGCTGGCGCTGGGCCGACAGTGGGGGGGAAGCACCAGCCCCCCCCCCTATCCCCTCTCCTCTCTCTCTCTCTCTCTCTCTCTCTCGTGGGGGGGGGGGGGGGGGGGGCTCTCCGGCGGCCAGCAACACCGGAGCGGCGCCGGCGCCAACGAGGCAGGCGCGCCGGCCGGGCGGCAGCGCAGCAGGGAGCAGCAGCAGCGGCTGCTGCTGCTATTGTGCGGATGGGTGAGAAAAAACCATTCGGGTTTGGGTTTAAAACGCAACCCGTTAAGATCTAACCTGACCCGCTTTTATATTAAAAGGTAAAATTTCATTTTAGCCCCTGTAAGATTATAAATTACTTTGGGCCCCTGAAAAATTACAAACAGCCCCCTAGAAAATTTCAGTTATTACGTATATCTAACCTTTCATATTGGTTTTGGTTTCCGAACAATATCTTGGCCATCCGAAGTCAGATTCGGATGATTCTTGAGCCGTTGTGATCGTGAAAACGAGAGCTACATATCTTGTGTATCAGTATACGGTATTAGGTGTTTAAAATTTATCGGTATACCCGTGAGTGAAAGTCCTAACTCAAGTCTGTTTTTTCCCAAATTTAGAAATAATTGTTATTGGCAAATTATTGATAATATTGATTCATTGGGACTAAGAGATTATATCATTAAAAAGATGATTGTTGTAGTTATTATAAAAGTGAATTGGTGTTATGGAACCGAAATCCAAATAGGGTATCCGAATAATGAATCACGGATATGTTACGTATGTGTGTGTGAGAACATAATACGGGTATGATACCATATTGAGAATTATTATTTAAAGTTTGTATAACATGACCATTAAGAGCCTGTAAGTGTATTAAAATGGTTGCACATAGACAAATGTCACATATGTTATGTGTTTGTGAAATTCTGAGCATCATATATATGTTGCGAGTATTTACTAGAATTGAGAATCGAACAATTAAGTACTGGGTTCAAATAGAAATGGTAAAGTATAAATTTTGGTTAATACCATCTACCCGTCTGTGATGAATATTGATGTCACTCAACCTGAAAGTCATTAAGTGGGTAAAGTTTACCTCCGATTCTATTACACACTGTGATTGCATGTGTATTGACTATTAATATAATAATGATGATAGTTAAATGAAAATTGATATTATATGCAAGTGATATCCATTCTGTTATGAAAGTAATAGTTATGGATAATAATAATCGGATGGTATTGGTTAACACCGGTATACCCGGGTGAGTGGATTAAACAGTGACAACGGAGAATCGATTACAGATCATGAATGTTTATTTATTAATAAGAGATAATTAGAAATCAGATAAGATGAAAGATCACTTGAGACCCATCAACCATAATTGGATAATTATATAATCGGTTATGTTGATACTGGTAGAAGCAGAATCCGAAGTTGATATTAGAATTGAACTAAGCAAATTAAATTGAAAATTATCTTCGAGTAACTCGATGTAACCGTGATATAGAAAACTCTGTTAAATAGGATATATGAATTGATGCAGTATGATAAAAATAGCGTACTAATTAAACTATTGAAGATTTTGTTAATATTGATAACTCGGATGGGATCGGGACATTTCGGTGAATTAGCAACTGTGAACGTGAATCGATAATGATGGAACTGATCATGATAATTGATAATGAATTGAATTAGAGCAACTGAATTCTTAACACTACCGAACATGCTTAATAAATAATTGAACACCAATGTTTATTGTTAAGCTAAGTACACGGGATACTCAAAAATTATGTAGTATGTTAAGTATTAATCTTGCGAATACTGTTTTCATATTTGTTGTGTTTCATGATATATATATGCTCCTAAAGTGATTTTGTGTATCAAGTAGCACACTTGAGGCAGTAAGAGTCAGCTGATGGCCTACATGTTTATATATCGATTAAGTTGTTAATCGATAGGAACTAAAAGCAACTAGTTGGATAAATAACTAAGATTTACCGAACCTGATGAGGGGTGAAAAAATAAAACCTTTGAATCAGAACTCATAAGTAGATATTGTACTTTTAGCGATTAATGATTATTAATAAAAACTACTAAATAAGATCAAGTCTGATGATTATCAGATAATGGGTGACCGATGATGGTGTATAAGTATCAAATGAGTAATTAAATTGGTCAAACCAGTTAGAGTCAGTATTGAGTAAATCTGACAACTTAACGTTAAGTATATCGATATGATGATAACTCGATATCAACAAAATAAATACCGATAGTATTGAACTAGTATTTTGGTATGCCAACACTATACACCGGAGACTTTCGGGTATCCTTGTAATTGATTTAGCAGAACATCAAAATCCTCTATTAAGTTTGGAAGTCACATCTTTATAGTGACACCGATTATATCTAAACGGTAAGAGTTAGATAATTACCTTAATAATTGAAAGTTTGTAATACGGACAAAAGATTGAGCGTCGCGTCAATGTGATTAGAAATCCAGTATTAGTAAAGTGATATGCGTATAATTATGTACGCATGTATTGTGCGGTTGAATTCACAGTGAATGCAGAGGATGATTTGGCTAGTAATTAACAAAATAAAAAAAACTGTGAATCATTAACTATATAACCAGCAATGATGGAATTTGGGGTTAACCTTGGGCCGTAGCAAATAAAAGTATTATAATCAGTCTTTGATTGAAATAAAAGATAATTATAATATCGAAAGTATTAATAATTCATGTGATATCAGAATTATCGTGTAACTATCACTTGTATCAGAAGTGATGAGAAAATTTTGAATTAAATCAAGTTGTAGCCAATAGGCAGAGTGCCTGAGGATAAAAGAGGTAATTGATGATGAATCCCGGATGTTAACTAAACGATAAAAGATAAATAAGTATTATGATTAGGAAAAGCGAATACTGGTACTACGAATCAGAACTTGACCGGTACGAGATTGGGGATCATTAAGTTGAATGCATTATGTGTGCGTTTAGTACCTCTTAAATATGATAAGAATTTCTCAAAACTAACGAATTAAGAAATGAATGTTGACACTCTAAAAAAGACAAGATTCCTGACTGGCCTGAACAATATCTAAACTTGTTGACATTTACAAAAGACAAGTGACAGACAAGCTGACGATCAGTTCTGTACCCATCTCCGAGGGATAAATCAGCAACTTGGACTCTACTGATCCAGTGAAGTAGACAGTGAGCCCAGATTGTCTTTGAAGAGACCTAAGCAGGTCTAAAATGCTGAGTTAGCTTAATACTTAGCATCACATGAGCTCAAGGGGATAGCCTCGCCTGAGAGGCTAAGTTTGTCCAACTTCGCCTTGAAGCTGTTCAAAACTCTATCAGTGAGCTAACTTATAGTTTCGCCTGAAGCGTTCAGTTAACTCCGCAGAGAGTTAGCTTCGCTCGAAGTCATACGCAACCGCGCAGAAGGATGATAGTTTCGCCACAGATGTTTATCCAGCTCCACTGAAGAGCTCTCTTCTAACTCCGCCAGATGCTCTTTCCAGCTCCGCTGCAAGCTCGACGCGGCAGCTCCGCTGCGGGTCTGTTATGGTCAACCTTTGACTAATCAAATCTTCAGATGAGATCAAATCTTCAAGATCAAATCTAATCAAGATCAAATTTGAGATCAAATTTGGCAGCTGCCTGCCTTAATCACTTGACTCTCCTAGAACGAGTAAGAAGATCAGGGGAGATCTTTTAATTATTTAGAAAGAATCAAAACAGATCAGGAGATCGACGCTACCTGCTATTTCTAGCTTCGCAGAAGCTGATTCAAGCCTCGCAGCAAGGCTACTTTTCAGATTTAAACAGATTGACTCAATCTGTTTCTAGATTTTCAAGGGACAATTATACCCCTGCTCTCTCTATAAATAGCCCACCAATAGTACACGGAGAGAGAGAGAGAGAGAGAGAGTACGCAAGAGGCGCGTAAACACACACACAGAGAGGAGAGACGGCTAAACAGAGATCTATTCTCTTGCTTTCAAGAATTCAGAGAATTCAAAGAACTGCTTCTCTAATCAGGGTGCTGATACCCTAAGATCTTCCTCCCTCTCAAGGAATCTCCGGAACCAGGCGAGAAGGAATTCCCAAGTGGAGATAGTTTGAGAAGTAACAAGAGGGTTCTACTAACCTTCTGTTCTCCGATTCCCCGAAGCAGGCGAGAAGGGAATCCCATCGATCGCATCGTCAAAGGGCCAAAATGGTCGCTGACCAGACTCCTATCGGCACACTTCTCTAGAATCTCAGAGGAGATCTACTTGTAATCTTTTTAGAATACTTGTAATTTAGCTCCTCGACTATTCTTTTTTGTAAGTTTCCCCTTTGCTAAATCTATGAAAAACAATGAAATCGCATGAACTTGACTGTGTGGCACATCGGTATGTATGTGAATGTGTTTGTGATAAGAAATATGCATAAGTATGTATATAGTGTCATGTATTGTATTGGAGGAAGGGACCGGGTTTAATCGGAGGTGACCGAAGGGGAGCATTATTGTTACTTATTGTATTGGAGGAAGGGACCGGGTTTAACCGGAGGTGACTGAAGGGGAGTATTGCTGTTTATTATTGTATTGGAGGAAGGTTAACTGGAGGTGATCGAAGGAGAGTATTGATATTATTTTATTAAAGTATGCTTGAATGATTGTTTATGATATCCGAATTATGGATGCTAATAGGTATGGCACCTAGTATATGCATATGATTATTCATGATATCTGGTATATGGATATGATTGTTTATGATATCTGAATTATAGATGTTAATAGGTATGACACCTAGTATATGCATATGATTATTCATGATATCCGGTATATGGATATGATTGTTTATGATATCCGAATTACGGATGTTAATAGGTATGACACCTAGTTTATGCATATGGTTGTTTATGATATCCGGTATATGGATATGATTGTTTATGATATCCCGAATTACGGATGTTAATAGGTATGACACCTAGTGTATGCATATAGTTGTCTATGACATCGGGTAAATAGATTGTTGTGACATTCAGTATATGGATGTGAGTGTCTCGTATTTCTTCATGTATGAACACAATTATAATTGGATACTTGTAAGGTTCCACCTAGAGGGGGGTGAATAGGTGAAGGCTAATCTAAAGGTCACTTAATGATGAATGATGCAAATAATGCGGAAGCTAAAAACAATTATGACCTAATTAAAACTTTTACACTAAACACTATGTATAACACAAGAGTGTTGCCAAATTTCCCGTGAAGGACTCTGGACAAACTCCTCTAGATTCCCCTTGAATGGGTTGAGGTGCCGCGTTGGCTCTCTTGGTTGAAAACTAGTGTTAGCAAACAATCCCAAGCAAGTATATCAATGAGCACACAATATATCAAGTATGTATATGTAAAGACAATAATTGAATACAAGATATAAACAAGGGATAGAGAGAAAGAGAGCAATCGCAAACACAAGGGATTTGTTTCGAGGTTCGAGCACACTTGCTCTACATCCCCGCCTTCGACACACGAAGGATTTCCACTATGCAAGATCCCAATGGATCTCTCCTCGGTGCCGCAACACCTACAAGCCCTCGGACTCTCTAGTCCCGTACACACCGCAAGCCCACCGGCTCGCCGAGGTCGCACCTCAAACAACAAGAAGAGTTCGCACCCGAACCCTAAACAATCACGAGCACACTTGCCCGTCTCCTCAAAGAACAAAGAAAAGATCTTTGGTGATCTAAACACTTTGATCACCAATAAAAACTCTTACTACAACACTCCTATAAGATGAATAGCTCAATGGATGCTCAAGTGTTTGTGTGAGAAAAATAAGGAAAGAATCTTTGGTGAAAACTTAAGAAAATCTCTTTTACACTCTCTAAATAAAACTCCCTTTGGATTGGAAGTATTGGCTCTAATTTTGTAGAGAAAAACCTCTGGAATGAATGGGAAAAACTGGCTCTAAGAGTCTCCAAAATCTTGTGACAAAACAATGACAAAACCCCCAATTTATAGGCTACCAGAAAACTAGCCGTTGGGGTCTGTCAGAGCGGCCGGTCGACCAGTGCGGTCGACCGCCAACGGTCAGAAATCAGACCGTTGGAGCCACGGTCGACCGCCAGGGTCGACCGACCTACTAGAGCTGAGAGTCCAACACTCTGTCGGTCGACCCGTGCGGTCGGCCGAACTTTCCAAAGAGCTCTGCTCTCTGGAGCGGTCGACCGGCACGGTCGGCCGTCCTCCAGTACACAAAGGCGTGCACGTTTGTGCACGTCGGTCGACCAGTCCGGTCGGCCGACTCCAGGATTAGTCGACTTTTAAAGGCTACTAGTCGACTTATTCGAAGCCTGAAACAGTTTTCTGGGATTAAAAAGTTAGTTTTTTGGCTCAAATAAAATCCCATAAAATACATAAAAATCTACAAAAATAGTTTAACCAATATACTTTGATATACAAACATGCTTGCACAAAATCAAGGCATGTTATAAAAGATTGGACTATTTTTGTAAGTTGGAAATATTTGGCTCATGATAAAAACTGTATTTACCAAAATAATATTTTTCTAAAACATGTTTTTCCAAATCTTTGTTTTTCCAAAACATCTTCAAATACAAAAACAAGATATTATAATTCATTTTAAGGTATAGTGTGTATGGATATGATCCACTACACAAATAAGATGAAATATCTAAGTTTTTGACATTAAGCTCTAAACTTGATTTTGGTTAAAAGATAAGTATATGAGAAACACCAAAAATCAAACTTGTATTTTTCCAAAATGAAAAATCTTTTGTAAAACAAAAATATCAAGAGTGTGTGTGTATAATACTTGAGCAATCCACCAACTATCTATCCTTTACATTTTTAACTAAAACAAAAACAAAATCTTATACCTAGACACAAGTCTTCATCTTCTTGAAGTCTTCACTTGAAGGCTTCTCATCTTCTTGACTTGGTCCAAGCTTGATCCAAAAGCTCCTTGGATCACACCGTGCTATCTCCAAATCTTGACATTTTATCCTTTGTTGAGCTATGCACCTACTAAGATCTTGATAATGAATCTATCACTAATTAAACACAAGATCATTAGTAAACATAACTTCATGAGTTGATCATCATCAAAACTAGGGTGATAGGCCTTTGGGTCAACAATCTCCCCCTTTTGATGATGACAAAACACATGAAGTTATATATGCGTGGATTAAAGTAAAGCTTCAAAGAAGTTTCCCCTTAACTCATGCATACCAAATAAATAATAGATATGGCAATGAGACACATGAATATGTATGCAAGTATGGAGATAAAACATGCAACAAGCATAAATCAAAATCTTTTTCTCCTATTTGCAATACAAAAATATATATGCATAAACATAAATCTTACTCAACATGCATATAACTCTTAAATTCTTCTCCCCTTTTTGTCAATCATCAACAAAGGGGGTCAAAGTAAGTCAAATCAAACAAATTTTTCTCCCCTTTTTGTCAAAAAACAAAGAGATCAAGAAGGGTAATCAATCTTTAAAAATTTATATGCGATATACATTCATGAAGAGGAAGACGCTAAGTTAGCTTCCCTACACATATGCATTATATGAAGAAGGGATGACAAGCCCTAACTCACATAACACATATTATTGTTCGGTACGGAAAGAGATTTGCCGTAAAATTTCCTTGAATCAGTTGAAAGATTACAACAAAACAATATTCCGACTACAAGGGAGGGAGGATGCTTGAATCTTCCCTTTGTTTAAGGCTGGGTTCTTCGTGTGGCGATGGAGAGTGAATCTTGTTCTCCGTTGACCAGATGACCGTCCTGGACCGTCGGGGGTCTTCTCTTCGGCCAGTAGGGGAGTAACTCAGCTCCGTCTACCAAACTCTCAAAGAGGAGGTAAGCGAAGAGCGGTTAGTACTCAGTAAGCCTGCTGAAGAGTCTTCTCTCTTGTTGGCGTCGTGCTTCTCTCAAAATCTCCGACCTTTGGATTTAATTTGCTCGCCCGACCCTTCTCTGATTCTGGATTCAAGAATGCCCGACCCCTCTCCCTTTTGATTCAATCAATCGACCCTTCCTTCATAGCCAACAGGGCTATTTATAGGGGTCTTAAGGGGTGATCGTGCCCCCTAAAAATGCGCCTGAATGAGGGGCCGTTACCCGCTATACGCGCGGTAACTGACCTCCACGATCTGGGGCGGTTGCAACTGAGACGCGGGCTTTGAACCGACGCGCCTTGATGCTGAGACGCGGGCTTCAGGCCGACGCGCCTTGATGCTGAGACGCGGGTTTTGAACCGAACGCGCCTTGAAGTTGAGACGCGGGCTTCGGGCCGACGCGCCTTGATGTAGAGACGCGGGCTTTGAACCAAACGCGCCTTGAAGTTGAGACGCGGGCTTCGGGCCGACGCGCCTTGATGCTGAGACGCGGGCTTCAGGCCGACGCGCCTTGATGCTGAGACGCGGGTTTTGAACCGAACGCGCCTTGAAGTTGAGACGCGGGCTTCGGGCCAACGCGCCTTGATGCTGAGACGCGGGCTTCAGTCCCTTGCGTCTAATGTTTAAGACTGCTTCTTTGATGGCTTGCCTGGTTAGTCATTTTTAGACAGCCTACAGAACCCCCTCCAAAGTTTCCGATATTCCGCAGTTGAATGGGACGGATTTCGGAATACTTTGGACTTAAACCGCGTTCGCCTTTGTGACTGGACTGTTGATGCTTCGGGTTTGACCTTATCCGAATTTGGTCTTCGTGAGTGTACTGTTGAACTCTTAGAAGCCATCAGAGTCGATCGTGTTGAGTGTCTAGATACACAGCCTAGACCTCCCCAATTGCTTTTAGTCTGTCACGGGTGCGTTTTTGGCTGGGAGTAGTTGGTTGTCTGTTGGCGCCAGTGTACTGTTGAACTGTCTTGCAGACGCATAAGACTGGACGCAGGCTCCTTTTTGAAAAGCAGAGGCTGCTTTGAAGACGCAGCTTCCATAAAATTGACGCGATGTTTGGCCAGACGCGAACTCCTTAGAGGAGACGCGATCTTCCGAACGCACTCTTGGAAATGCTGACGGGGCATGTCCGGTGCGTTTTCTGGGCGCGGACTCTATGTTGTCATGATTACGCCGCCAGCTGGCCTGGGGAAACGGCGAAATTTCGCCTTTTGGCGCGCGGATCTCGCGGTTCATTAAATGAACTGCTCCACGTGTCAATTTTTAACTCGTGGCGAGGTTGCGACGCATGATCTTTGCCACCGGAAATGATTTTGTTACACGCGTCAAGCGACGATTCGCTGCAGCGTCCCTTGGGTCACGCGCCGCGTATCTCTGCGAATCCCTGTGCCTATAAAAGGCAGCAGTTTGGAGAGACTCTTCTTCTTCTCGCGCTTGCTAAGAACTTTAGAAAAACATATTCTCCTCCCTGTTCCTCTGTTTAACCTCGGATCAAATTCGCCATGGCACCAAAGATTAAGCCGACCGCTTCTTCCTCAAAGGCGACCACCACCGAGGCCCGGAGGGGCAGCTCTTCCTCTGCGCAGGACTTCGTCCTCCAAGGTCTCCAAGGTAGTATGCCGTCTAGGCAGAACTTCACCTTTAAGAACTTTAACACAGAGAATGTGTTTGATTCCCCAGACGCAGTCTTTGGGATGATAACCGGGGCGCGGATTAGACAATCTGACGCCCAAGGACTCTGCACTTCGGGTCCTTCACTTAGAATATTTCTAACTGTGAAGGTCTCTGGACGCAGCTTACAGAACGCAGATTTGATTTTCGCGTTCTGTGTCATCAGGCGCCAATTTGATGAATCTGGCGTCTGAGTCCGGGCAGAGTCAAGTCTTGGCTTGCAGAACGCGGATTTGATCTTCGCGTTCTGTGTCATCAGGCGCCAATTTGATGAATCTGGCGTCTGAGTCCAAGTACTTTGGAATTTCATAAGTATTGGTTTGTAGAACGCGGAATTGATCTTCGCGTTCTGTGTCATCAGGCGCCAATTTGATGAATCTGGCGTCTGAGTCCAAGTACTTTAATTTCATAAGTATTGGTTTGCAGAACGCGAATTTGATCCTTGCGTTCTGTGCTTCCTGACGCAGAGTTGCAGGTCTGGACGCGGATTTGATAATTCCTGCGTCCAGTATCTCTTCTGCGTTTAAATTATAAACACTTAGTATTTCTCTTTGCTTTTGGTAAAGCATCTGACTTAAGTGTTTTTTATCTTTTTGCAGCGCCGCAACCTGCTACTTCACTCCCCAAGATACGCCATTTTGGGCATGTAGGTGGTGCTGACCGGAACCTAACCTTTGTGCTGCAAAGGACTGTCCCTGTGACTGCCGACCAGTCGCCGGCTCGTGAGAAGAAGCTCTCGAACGTCGATATGAGGACTCTTCGAGTGCTTATGACCGATGCAGCATTCATCACGGATGATGGCATTCAGCTGGAGAAGCCCGCCTTCTTCTTCGGGGATCATATCCACGATGGCGGCCATCGCGTGCACGAAGGGACTTACACATGGCTCCGTCAAATAGGGGGCAGAAGGTTCTTTCTCCCGGCCATGGATAGGATGTACCCTATGTTCTATTACCAGCATATGTCCGTCCCGCGGAAGATGGAGTTTGACCTCGCTCGATATGCTCCTGAGGTTACTCTTGGCGATCTGGGCTCCCACTACCAAGTGCACCGTCATGACGGCCATGACGGGTCGGTTATCGGCCTTTTCCCTGGATCGCGCAAGAGGGAGATCCCGTCTGGAGAGATACCGCACATTGGCACCACCTTCCTCAACATGTTCATGGCAGCGGAGGGTGACTATCCAGTTGCGTTCCGTGCATATGGGTGGATCCATTCCCCAGCGAATTACTGGTGGGGCAGGATGGTTGGCTTTGTCCTTACCGAGCTCGGGATTTGCTGAAGCGTGTAGGACTGTACTCGGCGGTCAGGGCCGTACAGTGGGGGATCCCTCAAAGTTCTCAAAACTTCTTTGGGATCCTAGAACGTTACAATCCCTTGACGGGGACGTTCTTTACTCCAGTCGGGGAGATGGGCCTTGCCTTACACGAGCTGCACGAGGTCTCAGGACTGGTAACAGGGGACATGCCCTATGAAGAATATGTCCCGACCGCTGTGGAGCTTCGCCACGTGAAGGAGGAGTTTCCCCTCATATACGAGACCTACTGGGAAGTGCTCTGTCACTTCCATATCTGCGGTCAGATCACCAAATGGCGGTCGCAGGGGGTCACGTATCTGTCTTGGGCCAGTTATTTGTTCAACAATGTGAACACCAAAGACCACTTGATCACCCGATTGGCTCCCAGCTCTGATAGGGAGATCGAAGACCGGATTGACCAGGCTCCCGAGAAGTTCTACACCACAGAATCGAACGAAGATGGTTTCGACCCCGACTTGGTTTTTGAAAGCTTCCACCACCAAGCCCGGACTCCTATCTCCGATCGGGCGCTGCTGGCGGGTTTTCTGATGCTGTGGCTAAAGCGTTGTGTGGTGCCCACGCTGCCACATGAAGTTATAGTTGCCGACGTGGTGTACCCGGCGGTGCTTCTGGCCCATGGCAACCCTATAGCTCTTCTCCCGACCGTGGTGGCTGGTATTCAGAGCGGGCTGCGGGCGCTGGCTAAAAGCTTTTGTGAGCCGCCAAAAACTGTGGATTCCGAGGGAAAGCCGCTCACGGACGCAGAGGGGAATCCAGTGGTGAAGCATCCCAATCCTCGGGTCGAGCTGCCTTACACATACCTTATGGCCTGGTATGTGATGCACTGCCCCTCTTTGATGACGGCGGTGCGTTGGAAGGAGGACTCCGTCCCCTTCATACAGCGATTGGAGGGTTCAAGGTGGGAAGATCCTTATATATATTACATCCGGAAGCGTCTTTCAGCCCCGGCAAACTATCAGCTCAATCGTTGCCTCCTCCAGATCCCTGGTGCATCCTACGGCGATCTACTTGTCGATTCCGCAGGCCCTGATGATTTCACGAGGTTATCCCAGGGAGCCTTCTGGTGGTTGCTCAATATTCGGCCCGGGTATATGCTTTTTCGACAAGGGACGTCATGCACCATTGAGCCATACATGCCGAATCGCTTCGCTCGACAGTTCGGCTATGACCAGCTCTATATCGGGAATCCAAATGCTTATCTCGCCTTCGAAGGGAACTTGTTCGAGGGTGCTCGGGCCTGGTACTATAGTGTGGCTGGAGGGACAGGAACAACCTTCCGTCTACCTCTCGAAGCGCCCAAGTGCCAGATGAGTCTAAGCTATTGTACTTGGTACTCCCAAGCCGTCCAGACACCAGACTTTCTTCCGGCATCTTCATGTATCGAGAGCATCAATGCAAGCCTCGAGGCAAGGACAGAGTCTGGTAAACCAACGAGACTCGTAGAGCAGTACCGGAAAGCCCGTAAGGAGGTCGGGAGAAGGACGAGGAGGGAGCCACGAGCTACAGAGCCACGACCGCCAAGGGCAGAGCCACGAGCGAAGAATGAGCCGTCAGTAACGAGGGCGGAGCCATCAGCGACGAGGGAGGAGCCGCAGACGAAGAGGTCTAGGCAGTTGGTGAGTAAGCGTCCTCACCGCTCTACTTCTGTTGTTGAGCCTGCCCCGAAGAAGGTTAAGAGGGACTCGGCGGCTGAAGTCTCTCAATCTGGAGCCATCTCTGCTGGAGTTGAGGCTCCTCCTGAAGATGTCGTTGCCAGAGTTGGCGAATCTCCGGAAGAGGAAGATTTTCCTCTTCCAGTTCGTGCTCCTAGGCCGCACCACGAGCACCGCGAGGCTGTGGAGGAAGGGGAGTTCATCGAGGAATCCGCTGTTGCTGCTGATGTCGCATCTCCAGAGATTGAAGTAATGGGTAATGCAGATGTTGAGATTCCGGGAGTTGCAGCTCAGCTCAAATCACCTTCTGCTCATGAAAGGAGAGATGAGGCACAGCAGTTGGGATCTCCGAGCGTCTTCATCCCCAGTCCTAGAGCCGTTGACCCTAGTCCTACTACTGGAGTGATTGGAGGCAAGGCTCCGATTGTGGATTCTCCTCGCACTGATCTGTCGTCTTCTTCGTTCTCAGGGGCAAGCATGTTTGAGGACGAGGTCGACTATGGTGATGAACCCGCTCCTCCTGATCAAAGCAAGTTCTTCCATATCTCAGAGGAGGAAATGTATGTGGGCGAGTCATCATCTGCACCACCAGTGGCGGCTATTCCTGTTGAAGGTACCCTTTCCACCTCCTGTCCAATTTTTCTTTACATGTTGAAGAAGATGTCTTGACATTCTTCATTTTATATTGCAGGGTCAGCTGGAGATGCCGAGGCTACAACCTCCTCGCATATTGAGGAGATGGTGGGAGAGTTGACTCGACCACAGGGAATTGAGACCTCCGCTGCTGAGATGCCCTCAGAGGGGGCAGTTGCTGAGACTGGGGAGCCTTCCACTCTGCCAGAGGAGGAAGCCACTACTGAGGTCGAGGAGGCTCGGGTGGAGGCAGGTCCACTCCCAGGAGATTGCACGGCTCAAGTTTCAAATGAAGTTTCTGAGGAAATCGTGCTTGCCACTCCATCATTGGTCGCGGAAGTTCCCGCAGGGATAGCACCTCCGGAAGCACCAGTGGCTGGTTCTGCTCTTGCCGTATCGGCGGTTAGCATGACTTCTGCGCAAAAAGAGCCGGCCTACACCCCTTCTTCCGAGATAGAAAGGGGGTCGGGGAGCGTTCCGGGTGATGACAGCATGGACTTCCTGACGCGCAGTACGGTGCGGCAGTTCTTTGAAGCGATGCGATCGTGCATCGACTTTATCCTTTCTGGGCGTCGTTCTTTTGACTTTGCCCGGAGATTTCTCGGGAATGTGGCCGAGAACATCGAGCTAGTCGGGGGCCTTCCTCTTGCTCAGGCATGTATGCGGGTGGTGGATCAGTTGGAGAGTGACCTGAAAGAGCTGAAGTCTTTAGACGAAGCTGACTCCCTCCACGAAACCCAAGTCATCCTGGATAGCCTCCTTTCTGCCCAAAGGCAAGAGCGACAGGAAGTGGAAGTACAAATTGCCGAAGAGGTCAGCAACCTTGAGCGTTCCCAGGCTGAATGCCAAAGGCTGATTGAAGACTCAGGGGATACTGAGCTTATCATGCAGAACACAGAGCTTGCTATTACCAACGCTCGGGCTGCCATTGCTAAGGCCAAAGCCATGCTAGCTGTCAATGAAGAGAAGCTCGTCGCCCTCCAGAAGAAGCTAGAGGAGCAGAAGGCTGCAAGGGTACGGGCTGAAGAGAGCCAGTCTGTTCATCTCTCCAGATTGGAGACTTTGCGAGCCCAGCTGGCTGAAAAACCCTGCCTATCTGAAGAGGAGCTGCGGGTCCAGGCGATGATGGAGGCTGAGAAGGCACGTCAGCATGAGATGCATCGTCTCAGGGAGCGCATCCGTTCCCTACCAGATCGAGATTTTTAGCCTTCTCCTCCCTTCTTTTTTCTTTTTTTGTAACGCTCAATCTTATTTGTATAAGAGAGCGTTTTTGTATCACTTTCATATTTTTGGATATAAATAAAAGTGACACCCTCCTTTTTACTTCTTTTGTCTCGAACTCTTTGCCTTTGGTTGGACATGTAGGAGCAAGGAAGTCTTTTGATCTTTATCAAAATTATAATCATAATCTTAATAAGTCAAAAGATATGAGGAAAGATCTTGTTTCAAGAACTTTCATGACACTGTCAGAGGTGTAAGCTTAACTTGACAGAGGTGATTTTTGGTGGACCTGCCACTTTGTGGAAGAAAGTGACAGGTGGAGTTCGTACCCCCAGGAAAGATGAACTTTTATCAAGGATTTGTGCTTAACTTGATTTCAGATCAGCTGGGGATGTTGATGGAAACATTGTTTATTGGTGTAATGTTAACCAACAATGCCTCCAAAATGAATTCGATATTCTGTTGGGGAGAATATCAAATGAAACTAGACTCGCGGGGGAATCTAGGGAAGTCCTTACCGTTAGAGGTGTGATATTAACTTAACGGGTTGGAAATAGTCTTGTCAGAAGTGTAATGTTAACTTGACAAGGACATGAGTTAGAGGTGTGATATTAACTTAACTCATCGACATCTCAGTTTTATAAGGGAAAACTGAGGGTGTCACTGTCATAGGTGTGATGTTTAACTTAACAGTGAGGGTAATGCTAGAGGTGTAATGTTGAACTTGGCATTAGTCGTCTCGGCTTGAAGAAGTCGAGGAAAGGTCATAGCCATAGGTGTATTGTTGAACTTAGCAATGACTCGGATGCTAGAAGTGTAGTGTTAACTTGGCATCGTTCGTCTCGGCTTAAGGAAGTCGAGGAAAGGTCATAGCCATAGGTGTATTGTTGAACTTAGCAATGACTCGGATGCTAGAAGTGTAGTGTTAACTTGGCATCGTCCATTTCAGCTTCGATATGGAAGTCTGAAGAAAGGGTGACTGTCAGAGGTGTAATATTAACTTGACGGGCACCTGATATACTGCTTAGAGGTGTAATGTTAACTTAAACAGTAGTTTGTCAGAGGTGTGATATTAACTTGACAAGAATTGGCTCTTGATAGGAGCAATTTGAGGACCTGTCATTCTATTGATGAGAATTGACAAGTGGAATTTGAAATGCCAGAGGTATAGTGTTAACTTGGCAATTTTGAAGTTTGCTGCTCTATGTAGAGGTAACAAGCGGGGCTTGTACTCGACAAGGAGTATTCATTACCAGAGGTATAGTGTTTAACGTAGTAATGTTTGCATTTTGTGGTCCTACCATTCTATGGATGAGAATTGGTAAGAGATTTTGGAGGAGAGAGAGTGGAATCAGGTCCACTTAGGATTTTTAGCAAACCCTCAGCTGTCAACGGATTTGAGGTGCCTTTACCAACTACCGTTTGAGTTGGGCTAGTCATGCTATTCCCCTCAGCATGATGAGTTGTCGAGGACTTATGTTGGGCTTAGATGCCAACATTTTCCTCTATCCTTAGCCGTCGAAGGCGTTGGATGTTTGATCAGAGGTGTGGTATTAACTTGATCGGCAGAAGAACACCATCTAGGGATAGTATTTCTTCAGGAATTTGCCATTGATTGGCATCATGAGTGTATCGCCATTAGAGGTTATGAGACGATACGATCCATTCGAGTAGACCGACTCTACTACAAATGGTCCTTCCCATTTGGGTTGGAATTTTCCCTTTGTCTTGTGCGTCATGACCATGGGTCTCCGGACGGCTAAGACAAGGTCGCCTTTCTTGAAAGTTCGCGTTTTGACTTTCTTGTTGAAGGCTCTGGTGATGCGAGCTTGATAAAGCTCGATCTGCTGCTGGGCCTGCAGACGCTTGTCGTCTAAGGCCTCCAGTTCTTGGAGTCGCTGTCGATGCTTCTCCTCTGTTGTCATCTCGGCGGTCAGGGCGACGCGTAGAGATGGAATTTGGATTTCCAGTGGGAGGACAGCTTCACATCCGTACACCAAGGAAAATGGCGTGGCTTTAGTTGGGGTTCGCACGGTCGTGCGATATGCCCATAAGCATTCACCCAACTTATCGTCCCAGTCTCGTTGACTTTTCGAGACGAATTTCTTGAGAAGCTTGCCAATAGTCTTATTGAAAGCTTCCGCGAGGCCGTTGGCGGGAGGATAGTATGCCGTTGATGACACACTCTGGATTCTGAACTTAGCACAGAATCTCTGGAAAGCCTGGCTGATGAACTGGGGTCCATTGTCATGGACGATCCGCCGAGGCACACCGAAGCGATAGATAACGTGATGTTTCACGAACTTGATCACGTTAGACGATTTTACCTCTTTTAGAGGAACAGCTTCGGCCCACTTGGAGAAGTAATCGGTTATTGCTAGAATGAACCGATGTCCTTTCGACGATGGTGGGCTGATGGGGCCAACCACGTCCATCCCCCACATTTCGAACGGCCAAGTAGAGGTCGTAGAGTGGAGATACCCTGGTGCTTGATGGATGAAATCGCCATGTATTTGACAGGCGTGACATCTCTTAGCGAGGGAGATGGCGTCGACAATCATCTTGGGCCAATAGTAACCCAATCTTTGGAGTCGGTTTGCCAGCTTCGGGCCAGGTTGATGAGCTCCACAAATACCATCGTGGGCTTCTTTCAACACTTCACGGGCTTCTTTTGATGAGAGGCACCGGAGCAGGATCCCGTCATGCGATCGACGGTACAGTGTTCGCGTGATCGCATTATAGTAAAATTTGGGGGCTTTCCTCCGAATGGCGGCCGCCTCTTTGGTGTCTTCAGGCAGGATGCCGTATAAGACATAATCAATATAGGGAAATCGCCAGTCTTTAAGCTCTGGAGCGGTTGACACTTCAAGTGTTTCTTTACCGCGACGATCTCCTGTTGACCCTGGGTAGTCTCCGGGGAAATTTTTGGACAGTATAGGTCGTGGCTATAGACGAATACCTTCTCCATTGCTCCTGCTGGGAGAGCTAGGGAAGCTGCGAGAGATGCGAGGGCATCTGCATGCGCATTTTGGCTTCGCGGCACATGGTCGATGTAGAAGTTTGAAAACTTCTCCGCCATGTGGATTGTCGCGTCGTAGTAGGGTACTAGATCTTCATGTCTGACCTCATACTCTCCGCGAACTTGGCTGACGATGAGTTTGGAGTCACCGTACGCTTCGAGATTTTTAACGCCAATCTCATCGGCGAATTGCATCCCAATCAGGAGAGCGTTGTATTCCGCCACATTGTTGGAACAGGGTTCGGTTAACGAGATAGCCCGGGGGATCACGTAGTTTTGTGGGGAGACGAGTACTACTCCTACCCCCGCTACTGTGTGTCCCTTTGGGCTTGCCCTTGATGCACCATCGAAGAAAAGTTGCCATACTTGTCCTTCGAATGTTGCCTGAGTCAGGCATACTTCAGTGACCTCATCTGGGAGATCCTCATAAAGTTTGGCTGCCCTCGGATCTGGGTGTTCGGCTAAGAAGTCCGCCACCGCTTGTCCTTTAATGGCCTTCTGTGGCAGGAAGTGCATCTCATATTGAGAGAGCAATATAGCCCATTTCGCCAGCCGGCCATTCAATGATGAAGGCTTTGTCATAAGCAACCTCAGGGGGTTGACTTTTGATATGACATTTATAGTTTGGCCTGCCAGATAATGTCGCATTTTCTGAATAGCGAACACCAAGGCCAAACACTCCTTCTCGATCGGGTTGTATCGATGTTCGGCCCCGATCATCGTTCTACTGAGGTAGTAGATTGCTTGTTCTCGTCCTTGGTCATCATTCTGAGCTAGTAGAGCTCCCAAAGAATGATCCATCGATCGGACGTACACCAGGAAGGGTTTTCCGGATACCGGGGCTGCAAGTACTGGTGGTTGGGTGAGGTATCGTTTGATCTCCTCGAATGCTTGCTGGCAAGCGTCGTCCCATATGAACGAGACTCCCTTCTTCATCAGCTTAGCGAAGGGTTGGCATCTTCCGGAGAGATTTGAAATAAATCTGCGGATGTATGCCAGTCGTCCCTGCAATCCTCTGAGCTCCCTGAGGCTTCTTGGAGGTTGCATTTCCTGAATGGCGCGAACCTTCTCCGGATCCAAATGAATTCCGGTAGAGGTTACAACAAACCCTAGGAATTTTCCGCTGGCTACCCCCAGGAATGATTTGGTGGGATTCATCTTCAATTGATGAGCCCGCATGATGTCAAAGACCGCTTTTAGGTCCGCTATGTGATCGCCTTTAGTGCGGCTTTTCACCGCGATGTCATCGACATAGCACTCCACCGTTTTGCGTATCTGCTGGTGGAAAATGGCATTCATAGCCCTTTGGTATGTTGCCCCTGCATTCTTTAGTCCGAAGGGCATGACGGTGTAGCAGTATACTCCTAGAGGTGTCCTGAAGGAGGTATGCTTTTCGTCGTCAGGGTACATCTTGATTTGATTGTAACCTGAGAATCCGTCCATAAAGGACATTCGCTCGAACCCGCATGTATTGTCAATCATGACATCTGTGATTGGCAACGGGAACTCGTCTTTGGGGCAGGCCCCGTTTAGATCGCGGAAGTCGATGCAGATCCGGATCTTCCCGTTCTTCTTAGCAACGGGGACAATGTTAGCTACCCAGTCGGGATGTTGTTCCTCCCTGATGAAGCCAGAGTCAATGAGCTTTTTGACTTCTGATTGAATGGCTTCCATTACTTCTGGACGAAACCGTCGCTGCTGTTGCTTGACGGGCTTTACATCCGGACTGATGTTGAGGCGGTGCATAGCCACTTGAGGATCGAGTCCAGGCATGTCCTCATAATTCCAGGCGAAGACGTCTATATACTCTTGTATAAGAGATATTAGATCCTTCTTCTCTGATGGTGACAGGCCGTCACTTATGAAGATGGGCTTAGGATTAGCATCATCTCCTAGGTTGATCTGAACAACCTTGTCTTCTGTGGGTGGCTCACGCTGTTCGAAGCGGATATCCCAGAGAGCATTCAGGTGTTTGATCCAGGGGTCTGTATCTGACTGGATCATTTCTTCGTCTTCGTCTTCCAGATGGTTTGTTGAAGCCATGTTTACTGAAAGCCCTTTGAAGATGTTGCCAATACTGACATCTGATTCCCACGATGACGTGTCTGAAGAGTGATCATGGCCTGATGGTTCCTCGGAATCAGGGGCTGACGGGATCGGAGTTGATATATAGCCCAACCCCCTGCGGGTCTGATGATAATAATCAGGTGCTTTCCCTTTTGGCACAAAAGATCGGAGCAACGATCTCCTTCCTTTGCCGAAGTTCAACCCGGGTCCGCTGGCTAGATCATACCCCATACGCTTCATCATCTTGAGCGCTTTTGGTTCATAGTGATTGAACTGCGGGGGCTCTTCTTCGCCTTCTGATTCATCATGGGGTGTTGGTTGAGACGAGCCTCGCCCAAAAAGTATTGGTCTTTGGCCTTTTCGTCTGACTGGAACCATGAATACAGATTCTTGTGCATCACCATCATCCTGGTACGTCCCGAAGGATGATTTTATTGGTACATGCAATGATGTCAAAGCACCCATTGCCGACCATACATCCTCGTCTACGCCGGTACTGGTATCCGACGGTATTGAATCAGACTCACACACAGGAAAGTACGCGAAATCTAAATCTTCATTAATATACCAACCGCCTACATCGTCGGTGGTATCAACATCGAGCTTATTAGTGCTCTTTACAAGTGGTTCTAGCTCCCACATGCACTCTTCTTTTTCGGGCTCGATGTCAGCCTCGTTACCAGAGTCTGGCTCCTCTGGTTGCGGGGTTTCATTATTCTCCTCATATAAGAGGGAATCCGTGAAATAATTCTCGACCCCTTTGAACGGATGCCTTTCGGCAATCAACGTTCGGACCTGTCCGCTCTCGTCAATGTATTTCATGACTTGATGGAGAGTGGAGGGGACGATGGAATTTTGGTGAATCCATGGTCGTCCCAGCAACAGGTTGTAAGACGTGTCAGCGTCAATGACGTAACACGTTACTTCTGATTTGAGGCTCCCGATCCGGCATTTGAGCTTGATCTTCCCCATCGGGCGGGAGCTGTTGGCATTAAACCCATAAATAGTCGTCTGGGTAGGGCTCAGACGATGGGTAGGAATGCCCAGAAATTGCATGACCCGGCGAGGTATGATGCTTAGTGCGGACCCAGGGTCTACCTGAATGCGATTCACCTCGGATGACCCGATATACCCCGTGAAGTATAGGGGTCGGTCATGCTTCCCTTTAACCTGCATGTCATCTTTTGTGAAAGAGATGCAGGGAGCATTTGGGGAGGTGTGGAGGCAATCCTCTACATCTTCCTCCCTCGGTACGTGGGTCAGAAAGGCCTCAGCGTTTGTCAGGGCTTCTTGTAGAGCTTCTCTGGTTGACTTTGATAGCCTCAGGAGCTCATACAAGGTAATGCGTGCTGGGATGTTGGCTAACTGAGCCAGCACATCGAAGCGGTAAGGTGTCGAAGGTGTCGAAGATCCTTCCGCTGCACTTCTTGAAAGAACCCGAGAAAACCGAGTTTCTTTCTGTTTCTCCACGGGTGGTTTTGTGGAGGGCTGAGCTGGCTCTACAGCTGGTTGAGGAGGGACCACCGCCTTTTCGCCGTACTGCTTCAAGTACGCCTGCCCTGAACGGGTGCCTGCTGTCGGTTGGTTGGGCTCTGCCGCCAGGACTATTGTTTCCTCTTCTGAGTCGGTCAGCGAAGGAACATCAGCGTCTGCTTCCCGGGAAGAAGCGCAGATCACGTGGCAAGATGATGCCTTCCCCTTGCCTTTGGACTTCCTGTTGGTCACAGTCGTCCATTGTTGCTCGTCGACGAGGTCAGGGTGGACCCACATGATTTCCCCTTGAGGTGTAGGGACGGGTACCAAGCCTTTCTCCTGCTGCTGATGAGGGTCTGTATTGACCACTCTCAATTCTCCTTTCGGGACAGATATCACTCCCACGGGCATCGGGGGTCGTGTCCCAAAGTGGAGCATCGACGTCATGTTGGCCGTCATCTTCTTCTGCTCTGGTCGGAGTTTTAATACCTCCGCGTCAATCAGGGCTTGAAGGACGTCCTTGAAGATGTAGCAGCTCCTGGTAGGGTGCCCGAGCATCCTATGGTACAGGCAGTAGTTGGGATTGTCGGTCTTGCCGACTTCTTCCGGGCGCCTGATTTCAGGGAGCTTCAGTCGATTGCTCTTGTTGAGTAGTTTGAAGAGCGAATCGACGTGTTCCTCCTTGAAGGAATACTGCTTGTTGGGGCGTGGCTGGCTTGAAGAGCCACTTGCCCTGCCTGTTTGAGGTTTGGTGGGAGATTTGGTCTCCGTCGCCAAATTATCCTTCCGTTTGGTTTGGAGGGATGTGTCTGGTGCACGCCTTGTCGACCTCTCTGGCCTGGGCTTGCCTTCTTCCGCTCTGACGCGGGCAACAATCTCCTCAGCCTGTTCACCTTGCTGGACTAATTGTTTCCAGGTGCGGCTTTCAGCAACTCCTATCTGAGCAAGGAGTGAGGTTTGGAGATTGTGGCGACATGTTTCCACCAGGGTGGCCTGGGTCATGCCGCTTGGACATCGGAGTGCCGTGTTCCGAAATCTTTCTACGAAAGACTTAACGGACTCTCCCTTTCGCTGTTTGGTAGCTAAAAGGGTAGGCATTGTGACCTCCGAATCATCTTCAAAGAAGCGTGTTAGAAACAGCTTCTCCAAGTCGCCCCAGTTCTTGATGGAACCTTCCGGGAGCTTCATAAACCATTCAAAGGCCAACCCTTTTAGGGTGCCAATGAACAGTCGCGCCAATATAGCGTCGTTATCTACCACATTCCCAGTTTGGGATTTGAAGTAGTAGATATGCTGGTTGGGTGATCCCTTCCCGTCAAATGCTTGGAGAGTTGGAGCCTTGAACTTAGGAGGGTACGGGACTAAGTCCCACTCGGCCGGATAGGGCCGGACCACTCCAGCTTCTTGGAGATCTTTACGACTGGCAAGGGCGTTGAGTCGTTGCTCCAGTAGGCTCATTCTTTGATCTTGAGCCTTCTCCGAGTCCGGGTTGCTTCCTGCATGCGCTGAAGGCTGGGACACATCTGGAGTAGATCGTCGTGTCCTTTCGGAAGGATCGGAGGGTGGACTTTCTCTCCTTCCCCTTCTTGCTCTTGGCCTTCTAGGAGGAGATCTCTCTCTCTCTTCGAGCAATTTCTCAAGCATGTGCTTGAGACCGTCAATGGTTCTCTGCTGAGAGGAGAGTATTTGCATTTGGTGCTTCTGCATCTGCACTAGATGCTTAGTTGTCTCCTCAGGAGCGTCTTCTTTATCCTCAGGAGCATCTGCCATGTAGGCAAAAACTCCCCTTTCACCGGAAGAGTTCGAATCTTGCGACTCTATCACTACGGAGTGAGAGTCGTCCATTCTAATGCCGCGGGATAAGGCATTATAGTCAATTGGGGGGATGGTCCCTGTCCTGGTACGGGTATGTCGATACACCCCTTCTGTCTCAGAGTTTGACCCCTCTGAATTGACCATTGGTTGTTTTCCCCTGCTTCTGCTTGTCATATATGCAGTAAGCTCCGGGTATTCGACATCAGGGAAGGTTCTCCTTCGGTGGGAGCGTCTTCTTTTGGCTGACGGAGGAATCAGGGTCAGCTGTCTAATCAAAGACGGCTGGTGCACGCCTGATTCGCAATGGCATCCAGAGAGCATCTGGATGAGTTGTTGACAGCAGCAAGAAGAAGTGGCCTGATTGGCACTTCTTTTCCTTGTCAAATAATCCCTCAAATCCGTGGGAGGGGGATTAAATAGACTGGCCTCACAACGTCGAAGACGGGGGGCAGTCGTGTGTTGCGCTGTCTGAACGCAGGTCTCAGAAACGCGGTGGTCACGCTGTTGCGTTCCGCGCGTCTGGCGTCTCTGTTGAGACGAGACGCGGTTCTCGCGTTGTTGTCTGCTGCGTTGGAGCAGAGAGACTTGAGGCGTTACGCGCGTCTGGCGTCTCTGTTGAGACGAGACGCGGTCCTCGCACTGTTGTCTGCTGCGTTGGAGCAGAGAAACTTGGGAGATAGTGGGCTGCTGGGCCCTACGCCTGGGGGCGCATGCGTCCTGCGTTTGATGAGACGCAGAAGCTTCGCTTTGGCGTTTGGCAAGTTGGTCTTCGGCAGACACAACTTGAGGAGTCTCGCGTTTGGGTCGCCAAACGCGGATCTCTCGCACTGGTCGGGGTGCGGGCAAGGCATCAGATTGAACGCCGCGTCCAACCCCAGTCAGAAAACCATCGGTTCCGACCGAGTGTTGACGCGCGCGTCTTCTCAGTCGACGCTCGGCATTCCGATTGCGTCGTGGAGGAGGAGAGAAGCCAACAATTTCCTGGTTTGAAGAACCAGGGATGTTCACCACGCGGGTCTCTTGAGAGACGTTGACGCGGGGTTTCTGCGCGACGCGGTTGGTCGCAGCAGTAGTTGTGCCGGGGACCACGCGGGCCTTCTGGGAGGCGTTGGCGCGTGGGTTCTGTGCGTCGCGGTTGATCGCAGCAGAGGTGTCTGAGGTTACGCGGGCCTTCTGGGAGGCGTTGGCGCGTGAACCAAGCTTGGCACAGTGGGCAGCAGGAGCACCCGACAGAGCCTCAGATTGGGCTTCAGGGGGCTGTCCACTTGAGACCCTGCGGCAGACGCGGGTCTTTGGGCTCTTGGAGCCAGAAGAGAGGAACTCTTCATACTTCGCCTGGTCGAACTCGACGACGAGTGATTCGACCATTTTCCCCTTACGGAGAACGTCATCTTGCACCACAGTGCGTTCGTCGGTCACGAATGTAGTCCCCAGCGGAGTCGCCATCTCTTGTTCGGTACGGAAAGAGATTTGCCGTAAAATTTCCTTGAATCAGTTGAAAGATTACAACAAAACAATATTCCGACTACAAGGGAGGGAGGATGCTTGAATCTTCCCTTTGTTTAAGGCTGGGTTCTTCGTGTGGCGATGGAGAGTGAATCTTGTTCTCCGTTGACCAGATGACCGTCCTGGACCGTCGGGGGTCTTCTCTTCGGCCAGTAGGGGAGTAACTCAGCTCCGTCTACCAAACTCTCAAAGAGGAGGTAAGCGAAGAGCGGTTAGTACTCAGTAAGCCTGCTGAAGAGTCTTCTCTCTTGTTGGCGTCGTGCTTCTCTCAAAATCTCCGACCTTTGGATTTAATTTGCTCGCCCGACCCTTCTCTGATTCTGGATTCAAGAATGCCCGACCCCTCTCCCTTTTGATTCAATCAATCGACCCTTCCTTCATAGCCAACAGGGCTATTTATAGGGGTCTTAAGGGGTGATCGTGCCCCCTAAAAATGCGCCTGAATGAGGGGCCGTTACCCGCTATACGCGCGGTAACTGACCTCCACGATCTGGGGCGGTTGCAACTGAGACGCGGGCTTTGAACCGACGCGCCTTGATGCTGAGACGCGGGCTTCAGGCCGACGCGCCTTGATGCTGAGACGCGGGTTTTGAACCGAACGCGCCTTGAAGTTGAGACGCGGGCTTCGGGCCGACGCGCCTTGATGTAGAGACGCGGGCTTTGAACCAAACGCGCCTTGAAGTTGAGACGCGGGCTTCGGGCCGACGCGCCTTGATGCTGAGACGCGGGCTTCAGGCCGACGCGCCTTGATGCTGAGACGCGGGTTTTGAACCGAACGCGCCTTGAAGTTGAGACGCGGGCTTCGGGCCAACGCGCCTTGATGCTGAGACGCGGGCTTCAGTCCCTTGCGTCTAATGTTTAAGACTGCTTCTTTGATGGCTTGCCTGGTTAGTCATTTTTAGACAGCCTACAATATTGTAATGCATAAGAGGAGATGTGAAGCTCCCCCTACACACGTATATCATATAAAGAAGAGTTGTCAAGCTCCTCAATTTATAATATACTCAACATGAATCTATATGTAGAAGAGATGTTAAACTCTCCTTGCATATAGGAAATACATACCAAAACATTTTTAATTTTTCCTTTTTTTTAATTTTTCTTAAACAAAATTTTAAAGGTATCAGAGCTCTTGTAAAGCAAACAAATTTTAAAGATACCAAATTGAAAATAGTCATTATTGTAAAACATATTGATACCAATTGAAATTTAACAAATATGAAGTTGAAGCATTTTGATACCAATAGTAAAAAAATTTTATTTTTCATCATAAACATTGTGCTTTTAAAAGTGTGAACCAATTGAAAGTTAAGCACATGAAAAACATATATATGTATGAAAAATTATACCAATTGAATTTGATACATACATATATAAGGAAACAAAATATGAGTATATACAAAATAAGTTCATATTGATACCAATTGAAACGATTCAATGATACCAATTGACATAACAATAAGATCAAGTGTATATCTCATAACCTACCACCCTTCATATGTTCAAGATAGAAGATTTTCAATGAAGCATACAAGGCATAATCACCCATCCATCCTCCCATTGAAGGTAGGGGTTTTCAAAAATAGATTTGAAAAATAAACTTTGTTTGAAAAACTCTACCAAATGAAGAACAATTAACTAGTTAAAATAATTTTTGAAAAACTAGTTAAAGATCCTTCAAAAACATGAAATCAAAGCATATGTATTTCATGAATCATACTAAATACACAAAGTTTTACACTCAAGATCGATTAAGCTCATAAAAGTGTTCATGAATCAAAGTCATGACAAAATAATAAAGTGTGAGTGTTCAAAAGTCATGTAAGTAGCATTATCATGAAAATGATCATTGAAGCTCAAAAGTGATCATATATCAAATTTTTACAAAAACATGAAAAATCATTTTTCAATAAAACAAACAAACTTCTAGGTATATGTATGATTTATCCAATCCTAACAATATACATACATATCCCAAACATAAAAGAGTCTATTAAGGTATTTGCATGAAGGCAAGAGACTCACGGGTATACATGTATATTTATTAGATTTGAATTAAAAATATATATACATGAAGTAAAAAAACATGAAAATTGGCAAAACATGTATAAATGAAAGAATCATCAAAACTAGCCTATACATGTGCATAAAGTGGGTACAAATGAGTATGAAATGCAAACATATATAAATCAAATGTAACTCACTATTTGTACATGTATACATGCAAGCTTTGATAAAATCTACATTTAAACTAGTTCATACCACATGAAGCACAATAAATCATAAAATATGAACATACTCAAAATATTATAAATGAACTAGCATGTACATAAATAAAATGGGAGTTTAGAGATTGTTACCAACTCCAAAGCTCCAATCATGGTGGTCATCCCACCAAAACCTCCTTGATAGCGGTGCATCAAAAATATGTCCATCTAGTCCACGTGCAACCACCACCAAGGCACCAAATCTCTCACGTCTTGTGAGAGCCCTCACCTACATCAAAAATAAAAGGTGAGGACTTTGGTACCCATTTTCTTTTGGGTCCTTGAGGGTTAGTCTTGTTGTAAGGCACCCAAACATTTTTATTAGCAAAATTAAATGATGCAACTTGTCATAACAAAATTTTGCTAAATGGCCTTTGCGGCCATAATGTATACAAGTATACACCTTAGTATGCTTATGAGTGTGATTGTGATCGTGACGTGCAACATAAGCATAATGATGATGTTGTGCATGAATGTGTGGAGTTTGTTTCTTTGAAAACAAGGACTCCAATTTCTTATGGTTAAATGCACAATTGCTCAAAGTTGAGCTCAAACAATTAATCCTATTTTTCAAAACATTTACTTCATTTTGATCAAAAGAAGTGGTGGCATGTAAAGTATGATCAAAAGTCTTTTTCTTTTTAGAAACTTTTCTTGTTCTTTTTCTTTTTCAAAAATTTTCTTTTTCAAAGAGTTGTTTTCTTGAAAAACAATTTCCTTTTAAGTTTCCACCAAAGTAATTTTATCTTTCAAAATAGTGTTTCCTTCACATAAATCATTTAACTTAGACATGAGGGAAACATTTTCATTTTTTAAAAACTCATTTTCTTTTTCTAAGCATGCCATTTTATTTGCTAATGAATCTTTTTCTTTAAGCATGCAATCAAAATCCTTTTTCAAATTTTTATTATCTTTTTCTAAACATGCAATGTTACTTCTAAATGAATCATGTTCTTTATGCATGCAAGCAATGTTCTTTTTCAAATTTTTATTTTCCTTTTTAATCATGTCATATTTCTCAAGCAATAATTGACAAAATGTAGAAAGCTCTTCATATGACATGTTTACATCCTCATCCTCGGATTCAGTAGTTACCTCAAGGAGGTTATCCCTTTGGACCATATAGCACACGTTGGAGGTGTCGCTTCCAACGTCCGAATCACTCCCCGCATAGTATTGATCTTTTTCACCGAGGGAAATGAGGGTATTCCAAACTACAAAAGCCGAATCAAAGTTAGAAACTCTAGATAAATAAACATCATCTAGGGTAGACTTTAAAGCATTAAGGGCTTTTGCATTAGTCTCAATATTCTTACCATTTAAACAATATGCATTATTGGTTGTGGCAAGATAAACACGAATACCTAAAGCTTTGAGGTACAAGAACATCTTCACCTTCCATATATGGATGTTAACAATGTCAAACATGGGTGGTGACATGAAGTCCATGGTGTGTGTACAAATATTGTGATTAGCCTAAAAATGAGGATCTTTAACTCTAGGTTGTTAGACCCAAATCAGAGTACCAAGCTCTGATACCAATTGTAAGGTTCCACCTAGAGGGGGGGTGAATAGGTGAAGGCTAATCTAAAGGTCACTTAATGATGAATGATGCAAATAATGCGGAAGCTAAAAACAATTATGACCTAATTAAAACTTTTACACTAAATACTATGTATAACACAAGAGTGTTGCCGAATTCCCCGTGAAAGGCTCTGGACAAACTCCTCTAGATTCCCCTTTAATGGGTTGAGGTGCCGCGTTGGCTCTCTTGGTTGAAAACTAGTGTTAGCAAACAATCCCAAGCAAGTATATCAATGAGCACACAATATATCAAGCATGTATATGTAAAGACAATAATTGAATGCAAGATATAAACAAGGGATAGAGAGAAAGAGAGCAATCACAAACACAAGGGATTTGTTTCGAGGTTCGATCACACTTGCTCTACATCCCCGCCTTCGACACACGAAGGATTTCCACTATGCAAGATCCCAATGGATCTCTCCTCGGTGCCGCAACACCTATAAGCCCTCGGACTCTCTAGTCCCGTACACACCGCAAGCCCACCGGCTCGCCGAGGCCGCACCTCAAACAACAAGAAGAGTTCGCACCCGAACCCTAAACAATCACGAGCACACTTGCCCGTCTCCTCAAGGAACAAAGAAAAGATCTTTGGTGATCTAAACACTTTGATCACCAATAAAAACTCTCACTACAACACTCCTATAAGATGAATAGCTCAATGGATGCTCAAGTGTTTGTGTGAGAAAAACAAGGAAAGAATCTTTGGTGAAAACTCAAGAAAATCTCTTTTACACTCTCTAAATAAAACTCCCTTTGGATTGGAAGTATTGGCTCTAATTTTGTGGAGAAAAACCTCTGGAATGAATGGAAAAAACTGGCTCTAAGAGTCTCCAAAATCTTGTGACAAAACCCCCAATTTATAGGCTGCCAGAAAACTAGCCGTTGGGGTCTGTCAGAGCGGCCGGTCGACCGCCAACGGTCAGAAATCAGACCGTTGGAGCCACGGTCGACCGCCAGGGTCGACCGACCCACTGGAGCTGAGAGTCCAACTCTCTGTCGGTCGACCCGTGCGGTCGGCCGAACTTTCCAGAGAGCTCTGCTCTCTGGAGCGGTCGACCTGCACGGTCGGCCGTCCTCCAGTACACAAAGGCGTGCACGTTTGTGCACGTCGGTCGACCGGTCCGGTCGGCCGACTCCAGAATTAGTCGACTTATAAAGGCTACTAGTCGACTTATCTGAAGCCTGAAACAGTTTTCTGTGATTAAAAAGTTAGTCTTTTTGGCTCAAATAAAATCCCATAAAATACATAAAAATCTACAAAAATAGTTTAACCAATATACTTTGATATACAAACATGCTTGCACAAAATCAAGGCATGTTATAAAATATTGGACTATTTTTGTAAGTTGGAAATATTTGGCTCATGATAAAAACTGTATTTATCAAAACAATATTTTTCTAAAACATGTTTTTCCAAATCTTTGTTTTTTCAAAACATCTTCAAATACAAAAACAAGATATTATAATTCATTTTAAGGCATAGTGTGTATGGATATGATCCACTACACAAATAAGATGAAATATCTAAGTTTTTGACATTAAGCTCTAAACTTGATTTTTGTTAAAAGATAAGTATATGAGAAACACCAAAAATCAAACTTGTATTTTTTCAAAATGAAAAATCTTTTGTAAAACAAAAATATCAAGAGTGTGTGTGTATAATACTTGAGCAATCCACCAACTATCTATCCTTTACATTTTTAACTAAAACAAAAACAAAATCTTATACCTAGACACAAGTCTTCATCTTCTTGAAGTCTTCACTTGAAGGCTTCTCATCTTCTTGACTTGGTCCAAGCTTGATCCAAAAGCTCCTTGGATCACACCGTACTATCTCCAAATCTTGACATTTTATCCTTTGTTGAGCTATGCACCTACTAAGATCTTGATAATGAATCTGTCACTAATTAAACACAAGATCATTAGTAAACATAACTTCATGAGTTGATCATCATCAAAACTAGGGTGATAGGTCTTTGGGCCAACAATACTATCATGAGTAGTGTGTGATGTCTTATGTATATTGGGGTAGGTGCAATATCGAACTGTAACTAATCTAGTGAGTAAGATTAGACTCTCAAGAGTTGTGTTGTGACCGTGACTATACATGAAATACGAACATGTTACAAACTAGAAACATGAGAGGTGACTATAAGAGACTAATGAATAGGTCAAGTATTGCAAATCTTTGATATTGTAAGTTAATAAAATATTGGTCACGTGTACCCAGAAGAATACAAATAGAAAGTATCAGATAATAGAAAGAGTTTATGATTCATACGCTACAGTATCAACCATAAGTAAAAAATATTGAAACTGATTCTGGATATTGTTCAACTGCATCATACTTGAATCACAATGATATTATAATACAAACTCTATTTGGAATGACTTCACTCACTGAGCTGTTGAGCTCACCTCACCACAGGTTGATATTTTCAGGTCACGACAAGGTGAAGGTCCGACTTAGAGGTGCAAGGATTTTCTCCTGAGATGCTGCATGTACTTATTGTAGAATGTGATTCTTTTTGTAAACTCTGATGTTATTAGTCACTGTGAGTTAGAATATTATATCAGGAAAGCACTCTTATGTATATGTTATTTGATGGACCTTGGGATGAACTATATGATGAAAATGAGAATTATAAGTAGGCTGATGTTAGCCGAAATCTAAATAATTGTATTGAGATGGAGTCTATATTTCAGAGAAGATGCTGCCGAAATTTCTTTAGTATATTCTAATTAATGAGCAATAAGGTTGATGATTATGAATTTTGAGGTAATTAAACTTGGGACCGTTACAGTACGGCAGGGTCCACGTAGAGTAATAATGAATATTAGATCTCAACAATTTGTTTAGCCAATTGAGAAAATTTTCAATGTGTAACAATGTTATAAAATTGTATAATTATTTTTTCTTTTATAAATCAGAACAATGAGATCTTGTACATTTTTTCATCAGAAAAAAGGAAAAGTGAAAAAAGGTGCAGTCTACTACTATAATTTTAATTATAAATCAATCTTTTCAATTTAAGATACTATAAATTCCATATACCGCTTAAAGTAAATATTTGAAATGTGAATAACGTGTAAAGAAAAAGAAAAAAAAATTAGTTCCAAAAGATTCCATCTTCTCACTCAATAAGAAATTTACAATTTCAGCGTAAATTTGAAAAACATGTTATAGTCTATGTGTAGGATTTGGTTGATAAATTTAATAAGTTATATATATGGTAGATGTGTGTATATAAATTTATATTGTTGTATAATTATTTACTTATACACATATACTTAAGAAGAAGCATCCGGGTTCGGGTTGGGTCGGGTTGAAGGGTCAACCCGAACCCAACTCAAACTGTTCTTCTCTGGTTGGCATTTATCAACCCGTTACCAACCCAATCCGACAAGGATCCAACCCAAGCTGAACAAATTTCGAGTTAGTCATGGTCAGGTTCGGGTTAACCCGATCCACTTGCACCCTAAAACATAATAGGTCTCTCTTGCAGTCGGGTCCAATGCATGAAATCTAGGTGCCCAAACCCAATTCTTGAAAACGAGTCTAGTTTTTTTTTCCATGCATATCAACCTACAGTATTGGTTCGGCCAAGGTCCCATCCTGTCCAAGCTCTGCAAAACTTTTAGCAATTCAAACTAAAATAGGTTAAGTTTTCATTGAAGTAATGTACATCAAAGAATTTGAAATTTTATCGTATAAAAAGAAAAAAGAGTTGAAGGAATGGTGCTCAAACTCTGATTAAAAAGAAACTAAAATTTATCTTTTTTATTAGCACTTTATTGTAGTACTAAATTTATCAAAAAATTCCTGTGAGACCTCGCTCACTAGTAAAGATATGAGAATGAATTTTGGGAGTTTCATATTTAAATCCGACTATGATTTATATATAAAAAGTAAAAAAAAAAAAAAACAAGAAAGAAACTTCATAGAAGTACTAAAATTTTAAAACACATTATTGCCTTTCATATGACCTCTGCGAATGTTTGATTTGCGTATTAAAGTTTAAAGGCGTGCAATTAGATGATTATTACTTATCGCTGGCCATAATATTGAGGAAGGTTAAGTTTGCATGCGAGCCATCATTTTGAACTATAATTAATCTGCCATTATTATGTCACAACTGAATGGGGAAAAAAAACTAATTTGTTGAAAGATGCAACTTTAGTGCCAAGTAGTTATTATTAATGTCAACGTGGCATTCAAACTGAAGTCAGACTTTGGAACACAAGATTGCTATTGTTTTTGAAGGGGAGAAGAAAAACAGAAGGTCCTTGAAAATTAGCATCACTCGGACCTGTTTGGACCTTACAAAGGAAAGGAAAATGTTCCTTTTTCAAAGCCATTTCCCAAAGAAAGCTGACGTTGCCTCAGATTTCTTTGTAATCCGGCCAATTCCAAAATTTGGCTCGGAATTGGAAAGGAAAATTTTCCCCTTCCCTCAACTTTCCGGAACCAAACAGACCTTAACTGAAAAAGGAAATCTGAGAGATCAGATTCTTAAGTATCCGTTACTCAAAATTTTATGTTTTTTCCCGTTTGGGTTCAAAAAAAACAGTAGGAAGTTTCAAATGATCCATAGCATGTCACTGTTATCAATTGTTTGGAGGCCTTTTTTTTCAAACATAATTAAGGCCTCCTCCAAATTAATTTCAAAAATCGACTTCTGATAAGTCACGTCGGGCGGTGAGGAGGCTCGCCCCATCAATGCGGCGCCCGCACCCGTCAATGTCATTTTGGGTTCGTCCAGGGTTGACAACCCCGTACAAATATATTTTTTTTTACTATGTATTTGTACGTCCAGGGTTGGTAAATCAGGACGGGCGATTTTTTTTTTCCCTTCAAATTTTGGTTCATCTAGGGTTGTCAATCCCGGACAAGCAAAAAATTTTTAAAAAAATAATTTTCACTTGTCCGGAATTACCAACCTTACACAAGCCCAAATTAAAAAAAAAAAAAGCATTTTCATTTCTCTCCCTCTCCTCTCCTCCTCTAAGGCACCCATCGGCGACACGCCGCCGATGACGAGACTGTCGCACGACAGCGACAGCAGCAGCAACTAGGCTGCTGCTTCTTACTGTGGCCGCCGCCAGTCTCGTCTGCAGCGACGTGACGTCGATGGGTGCCTTAGAGGAGGAGAGAGAGGGAGAAGGGAAGAAGAAGAGTGGAGGGAGGGAGGGAGGAAATTTTAAAAAATAATAATAATTTTGCTTGTCCGTGATGCCAAGCAAAATTTAAAAAAATAATTTTTGACCTCGTCTGAAGTTGGCAACCCTGAAGAGGCTAAAATTTTAAAAAAAAATAATATTGCTTCATCTGGGGTTGGTAACCCCTGGACAAAGCAACACACAGAAAAAAATTTGCTTGATCTAGGGTTATCAATCCCGGAGGAAGCAAAAAATGGTCAGACAAACAGGCGCCCCGCTAACTGGCGAGCCATCCCATCGGCATCGTGGTGTGTCAGAGATCGGTTTTTGAAATTAATTTGGGAGGTGGTCGAATTTTAAAATTAATTATTTTTTAGATTTTAAAAAAAAAAAAAACTCATGCTTGGAAGGAAAGAAAAAAAAAAAGTCTCCCTGAATTTGCGTGAAATTTGATTTTGTTTAATATTTTATTCCAAAAGCATGAGAGGGGGCTGCAGCTGGATTCCACTCAACTCCTAAAAACTATTTTTTTAAATTGAAGTGTCAGGTTTCCAAGATTTTAGTAGTGAGTGTTTTATGATGTCGCAACATCTCTCTCATCTTTCGCGAAGACTTCGGTTGCGCGCGTCACAGATCGGGAGACGGAGTTGGGGGCAGGCGCCACTGGCTATTTAGCGGTGCGACACTCGGTGTGTGATGTATTGTGATGCTACAATTGGGTTTGTGACAGGAAAATAATATAAAACATGATAAGATAATCATACAAGTAAATAATAGTTACACCGATGTGTGGCTAATATTTCACTATATATAATTATATTGTAGTATAAAAAGAAAGCATAAATATAAAATAAAATAGATATTTGACTCGAAATCAGCCAATATGTGGCTCCGTCACTATACAAGTCCAAAGGACCGCTAAATGCACTGCGACTGTAAGAAATAAGAATTTAACTGGGAATTATATGTTACAGTTACTCCTTTAGGGACCGGCGAGGAGGGAGAAACAGTTGTGTTATCTAAACAGGGAGGTAAAAAAAGTCCAACAACACTCCCGCAGGCATTTTATGATAGATAAGATGGAAGAGGGAGAAGTGGTTACGCAGCCTAAAGCAGGGAGTTAGAAGGGTATAAACGACGCTCCCGGAGTCTTGTAAGGGTCTTTAGGCTACAAGAGATAGAGAGCCCTTATAGAGTGCTGAACGCGATTTCCAGCTGAAGTCTTACTCCTAGAGTTCGTGAGAGAACGATCGACATTGGGGCTGATGAGCTGATTAGATCGTAGTTGTCATTGGATATGTAATGTGGTTGTGAAACCTAGACTTGGCCGAACTTGTTGATATTTATAGGCAGGGGTGACTAGAAAGTTGTGGCAGTGGATAAGCGTCGATCTTTGGGGAATGGAGGTAGCTAAAACGGCTCTCGGATTCGGTTGTAACTCCTTGATTATAGATATCTATCATATCCTTCGGCCTTATCCCGCCCTGCGGCGTCCAGATGGCTGTGGGGACAACTGTCTTCCGACGCAATTCAACGACCGTACTTCGACGCGACGACGATGTTACCGCCCGTCGCAATCTGCTCCTTCGAGCCTGCTCCTTCGGCGCGATTATTTTGATGAGGACATCACGCAGTTCTTTATCTTTTCATGCCTTACCTTATTCGGGAGATTTAGTATTTTGTTTCAGCTTTATTTGAGTAGGTGTTTTAGCTTTATTTGTGTTCCTTTGTGGGCGTTTAGTACCACATCAGTTATTTCCCAGTACTCCTCTTTGTAAAGCCTATATAAGGCCCCTTAAACTATTGGAATTTTTTTAATGAATGAATGAATGATTAAAACTTTTCCTCAAATTGTGTGTTAAATTCTTGAGTTCAGCTGCGCTCGAGTTTAGGGTGAGAAGCCCGTGCAAGGGGTGGAAACCCAAATCTTTTTTTATCCTCAATTTAAATTTTGGTTTCGATTTGAAGGTGATTGCGATCCAGGTGGTTTTACATCATTTTGGTATCAGAGCCAGGTTTTCAATCCCCTTCAAAATTTTCCTTTTTCCAAATTTTTTTTCAGTCTCTAAACCCTAGATCTATTCCAGATCCATTCACAAAAAAAAAAAAAAAAAGAAGAGAAAAAAAGAAATACACTGTTAAAAAAAAAAAATCCTTCAAAAATCCCAATCTCGCACTGTTCATCTCCTCATCGGCAACCAGCCCACCGCCGCCTGCACTGTTCAACGCCACCGACAGCCACGGTCTTCACCGTCATCGTTGCCAGGTTCGACGAAGCAGTCGCCATCGTCCACCGCCTCTCCCCATCGAAGGACTCCTCGGCTGATTTCTACATCGCCGCCGACCCATAGATCCACCACAGCAGTGGATCTCATCCTCTGGGGTCCATCGACGCAGTCGATCTCCATCGTCGACGACCTTCAAGCACCTGTCGGAACTGCTGGGCCTTGACGACACTAGATCGGAGCTCCGCCGCCTGATCCAAACTCCGCCATCCTCCAGTAAGTCAGTCGACTTCGGGTGACGCTCCGCCTTCGTCAGATCCCCTCGCCGCTGCGACCTCACTGAGCAGTCGCCGTCCCCGTCTTCATCCAGACCTCTGCCCGGCTACGTCATCATCACCGTTGCCGCCGCCACTGCTCCCCCTTGCCCTAGCCGACAGCAAAGAGAGAGAGAAAAAAAAAAGCTGATCGGGGAAGAGAGAGGAGCAACCACCCCCACTGCCAACGCCAGGACCACCGCCTTCGACACCCATCGCCCCGCTGCAACACCGCCACCGCCACTGTCTTCATCAACCACTGCCGCCGTCGTCGCTGAAGAGGTCCATCGGAGTTTTCCCCAAACCACCGCGCTACCAGACCTCCCGATCTCCATCCTCATCGTCATCGCCTCCGATTACCCAACCAAGGCTCCGCCGCCGCCGACAGCCGCGTCCAGAAATCCGCCCAGAGATCTCGACACCATCATTGCCGACAGATCGCGGTCGCATCACTGCCACCCTCTCAATCTGTCTTCGTCCTCAGGAGTCGCATGACAATCGAGACCTCCTCCCTCAAATTTCTGTCTCAGATCTCCACCGCCATCGCCGAGGCCATCCACGACTCGCCGGCCCTTTGAAGCTTCGTCGAGCTCGCCTGAACACTGTGGAGCCTCGTCGAACCCGCCGCTCACGGGATCCCGCCGTGCCTTCGCCACGATCATCGCCACCGCAACCCGATCCGTGTCGCGAGCCCTAGCGGAGATCGAGGGAGGGGGAACGGGCACCTGCGAACAGGTCTGTCTCCGGTGAAGTGGGTTCCCCTCTGAGAACCCGACTTGGAGAAAAATAAAGGGTCTCGTGCCGTCGTCGCTTCCACCGCGATCTCGCCGGACTCCCAGCGCTGTCCACAGCTCTGACGCCGTCGCCGCGTCCACTCTGCCCTAGCTGCGCGAGTGGAGAAGTGAACTTGGGTGTCGGGCGAGAGCTTCATCCAGACCCGGTTTATAAAATCCAATTGGATTTGGGTGTGAACAAAACGGGTCTGACTCCAAACCCGATCGGGTTTTAAGTGGGATAAGTAAAACAGGTCGGGACCCCGTGAAACTAAACCCGTTCACCCGCACCCGGTGCAACAGTGATTCGCTGATGTCATCACTGACGTCAGCCAACCGGGTTAACCCACTGAGTTGACTCAGTCCAGATCCAGTTCGTCCTGACTCAGTCCAGATTCGTCGCATCACCTCCGACGGCCGTTCAGAGTCCGTTTCAAGTCCAAATCAGTCCGTTTTTGAGACAGTGGATTCATGACGACCAGTACTACGCTCCTACAGCAGTCACAATTTGGTTCAAGCTCCGATCAACTTCCAGATTCAACTCAGTAGATCAGCGCACCACAGTTCACAGCTTGTTTCTGCCCTGATTCGCACCCGATTTGCGCCATTCTCGAAGCATCCAGCTTCAACTTCTTATCACCGCTGTCCAAGAGTCTTGTGGGCGATCTCAACTCTTGAGTGTGAGTATTTCTCTGGGGAATCTTCGAGAATTTTGCGTTTGGGCGTGAACGACTCCACCTCAGGTGATATCACAACTTGACCTAATTCATTAACTGTTGATTACTTGCAACTACTATACGGATTGCTATAACTTATTGGTAGAAATGCTATTTGCTTCAATCTAGTGGTTGCATCTTTTCATCATTTTAGGAATGCATTTTTATTTACATTTTAGGCTTAAACTTTAGGGTATTTTTTTTGTTTAGTGCATACATTTAGTTTAATTGACTCTAGAGCTCTCTACTGCATCTGTTTGCTTGCTTGAGTCATCATGACTAATCAGCATTATAGGGACTCCCACTTAGACCAGCTACACAATTTCCATCAGGGTCATATGTCCGTTCATGAGTACATTACCATATTTAAGGACTTAACCCATCGGAGTGAAGTAAGAGAGCACCCTTCTGAGACTCTAACTAGGTTTATTTGGGGTTTACGGCCTAAAATAAAACGTGCTATGATTACTGGCCCCTATGACCTAGACACTGTTGAAGATGCCTTTGATGTGGCATTAAGATTGGACTTGACTTTCAAAACGCTGGTCAATGCCAAGATCAAATGTTCTAAATGTAAGGGCTATGGACATTATCATTATCAGTGCCCCTCGGAGAGTCAACATGTTAGAACTGTGCCCACTGATGAAGTTGACGAATCGAATGCTGTTAAGGATGACCAAGTTTCTTCTAAGACTATTAATATAATTGAAGACATAGCCGTTGATTCTGTCACACAGATTATTGATGAAATTCACATGTCTTCTGATAGTGCCAATGATGACGTGGACGAGAAAGTTGAGCCTAATATACCCACTGTGCCTAATCAGCCATTCGAGTCTCCTTGTGTTGAACCTAGCTTTATGGTTATTCTTATCAATTCATCTTTTAGGGAGTTACCTGAATTTCTTGCCAAGGTCCAGTAGAGAGTTTCTAATACTTCTTTTTCGGGTTGTTTAGAGTTTGTGTCCGAGTCCTCTGTACCTCCATCGTTAGGTGTGTGTCCTTCTAGGCATATTATATCTCTCATTCTCTCATCGTTAAGAGTTATGCGTAGAATACCTAATGCATTGCATCTGCCTGTTGCACATATTGATGATATCACTAGGCTGATAGCAATTTACAATAACACCTAAAAATTTGCTGCATACCCATATGGTATTTTGCAGGAATTTACAGTTGATGATAGGGTGATGGTTACGAGTCACTCTGAGCCCACGAGAAAGTGGCACGCTTGGCATAAGGATTTCGAAATGACTCTTAAGAGGATTGCATACATTACTTACGAGTTGGATAGCCCGTGGGATCCTGGTATCAGCTCCGTTTTCAGTCAGGATGATGCACCTCGCTCTACTCTCTGTTCCTTGATCGTGTTGCTATCTTCCGCCACCGATCTGTCATGGAGACCAGCTCCTCCTCCGCCACCATGGTCACGACATGATGTTCCCATGCTGCTGCCACGACCACCACCTTGGCCCGATTGAGATCTTCGTGAGGAGAGTCCTCATTCGATAGGGTCGAGTTCCTCCCACCCCGAGGGAATTGATGAGGACATCACGCAGTTCTTTATCTTTTCATGCCTTAGCTTATTCGGGAGATTTAGTATTTTGTTTCAGCTTTATTTGAGTGGGTATTTTAGCTTTATTTGTGTTCCTTTGTGGGCGTTTAGTACCACATCGGTTATTTCCCAGTACTCCTCTTTTGTAAAGCCTATATAAAGCCCCTTAAACTATTGGAATTTTTTAATGAATGAATGAATGATTAAAACTTTTCCTCAAATTGTGTGTTAAATTCTTGAGTTCAGCTGCTCTCGAGTTTAGGGTGAGAAGCCCGTGCAAGGGGTGGAAACCCAAATCTTTTTTTATCCTCAATTTAAATTTTTGGTTTCGATTTGAAGGTGATTGCGATCCAGGTGGTTTTACATCAATTTTGCTGCAAATAGTTTCATTGTTGCATTCTGAAGATCGATGATGGTGGGCATGCGTTGTACTTTACAGCGGAATCGCAGGCGAAAAGCGGCGATGACTTTGTTGAAGTCCAGTAGCCCTTCAGATTTCAGAGAGTTGAACCACTTGAGTGCAACATCCTCCAATTTGTGCTGGAATAAGTGAGTAACAAGTCCAGATCACGCTATATATGGACTAGTTATCTCGCAAAATAGGCTTAGCCAATCATCTGGATCGAAGTCTCCTTTGTATGGTGGAACCTTCGAATACTTGAAGCCAGTTAGTAGCACAAATCGTGGAGTACTGCAAACATCAAAATACGACTTCGCCCCGTGACCGCTCGCACCGGCTCTTGCTTGATATAGAAGTAGAGAGTTTTTAGAGAAAAAGTAAGAGGTAAAGTGATGGCTCTAGACCCATAGTAATGACCTTTTTTTTTATGTTTAGTTGCCAGAGTTTATCTCCTTGTATCGGTTAAACCTTGCTCCCAAAATGAAGACTTCAGGTATAAGTACTGCATTTTATAAGACTAAGATTTAACGAGACCAAACGCGACAAAGGAATGTCTTTTTCGAAATAATAAGTCGGATAGAATTTTTTTTTTATAAATTAATAAGAAAAAAAAAATCTGAATCGTTATGTACCCATCTAACAAATGAATCTGGACATCAATTACACATTAGTTTTCAAAATATTAATTAAAAAAATCAGATTAGAAAATAAAATATCTTCCATTGCCGGGATTTGAACCGGGTCGCCTGGGTGAAAGCCAGGTATCCTAACGGGCTGGACTACAATGGATCTTTGATGAAGTATCTCATTCATTTTAATAATTAAAAAAAGTATAATAAAAACAACCGGCCTTGGGCAACCAGTCTTGAACCGGACATCCCATAAGTCATAGTTCTACCTCTGTTTTACCACTAAATTAGGTCTTAATAACAAACTCAAAACTAACAAGTCAAGCATTTTCAATTAGCTAGTTAATTATGTGTAACCCTTGGTCTCTAATTATTCACCCTTAAGGCCACTCGTGCTTAGTTCAGTAGCCTGGTGAGGGTCAAGTATGAAATTGAAAGGTCTCAATTTTAAAGATTACGGCCTTTCTTAAATAATAGTAATTATTACAAATTAAAAATAATTAGTCAACCCACAGAGCTTTGTTCGACTGGCTCTTTATTAATTAATTTGAGATAATCATTTGATCGACTTATATGTTAACCTTAAATAACATAAAAACATGCTTCTTCTACCTTATTTATTTGGTTAGCCAAGAAGTGGGGTCGTCCTTAACCTCACTTTGGGCTATTAATTATTATTTTTTATTATTAAAAGCTCACTTTTTCTTATTTATTTCTTCTTTCTTACACTTGCAAAACAAACCCTAAGATTATAAAAGTAGATGGAATCATGAGGTCTTCCAATCTTCAAAAAGGCTACAAGCAAATGCTAGAAGTCCATGAAGAAGCTATTTTTCGTATCTTTATTTCCAAAAATCATAAAAGTCCAGTGGTAAAAAAAAAATTCAGAAGTTTCAAGCAGGTACACAGAAAGAGGGGTTCTACCAATTCAGGATTAGCTTATGCCAACTCTTGCCGGCTATAGGAATAAAGAGTTTTTCATGAAAAAAAGTTAGCGGGGGTAAAGTGATTAATTTTGGAAAAATTGTTTTTAAGTCCGCTGAAAGTTTGACTTGCTCAAAAAACTCTCTGAAGTTTGCATGCGTGCCAAAAAGCTCTTTGACTTTTAATGTTTTATGTGTAGGTGCTTGTCCCCACCACATGTGAATATATGACTCTTGTTTTTTCGTATTACCCCTATTATCTTTTTTTAATTGACCATGTGAATACATGACTCTTGTCCTTTTAGTCATTTTCATTGAGCATGGAATTGATGGCACTGTGTTGTCTTTTAAATGGAACAATTGATTTTTGTCCACTTCAAAATTCAAAAATGATGGCAGCAACAATTGTATTTGTTCACTTCAAAAATTTTGTTAACTTAACCAAAATATTTATAAAATAATTTAAATATTTGAAAAATGAAAATAAATGAAAATCAAAAAAGAAATTAATAACTTGCTTTATAAAATCATTTACAAAACAAAAATCATTTAACATATAAATATTTATTTATTTATTTTCACTTATTTGTTTGTTTATCTTTTATTTTATTAATTTAAAATTATATATATTATACTAAAAATTAATATACTTTGTCCATCTTGGATGCGGAGCAGCGAGCTCGTATGCAGAAACTCGTAGGCGGATGTCCATTTTATCTACTGCACACAGATGATTCCGCCTTACTCCTTTTCTGTCCACCTTCATTAATTTCTATCCAACTTTCTCCTTTTATGTCCATCTTACTCTCTTTCTGTCCACATCGTTAATTTCTGTCTAATTTTCTTTTTATGTTCACCTTACTATCTTTCTGTCCACCTTCGTCAATTTCTATATAACTTTTCTCTTTTATGTTCACCTTACTATCTTACTCTATCCACCTTCGTCAATTTCTTCTCTTTTATATTCACCTTACTCTCTTTTTACCCATCCTTTTCAATTTTTGTCCAACTTTCTCCTTTTATGTCTATCTTTCTCCCTTTTTGTCCACCTTCGTTAATTTCTATTCAACTTTCTTCTTTTATGTCCGTCTTATTTCCTTTCTATTTATCTTTATCAATTTCTGTCCAACTTTCTCCTTTTATGTCTGCATGTAACGCCCAAATATTCACAACCAGCTGCAGTCTAAGAGAAAATTTTAGAGTCGTTATAATGTGATGCATAACTCAGACAAACATGAATATAATGTTTGATCTAATTTTATTCCATTCAAGATCTACACATATACTGTAAGCCTCTTTATCATGATCAAAGGGAAGGAGAGTTTTAGGCATACCTGATTCCATCATGAAAGGGATGCCTAAGATTGCACGATCTCGAAAACGCCGGAGTTGAGGGAGAGGATTCTTCTCTCCAGCCACCAAGTTCTCTTCTTTATCCTTAGAGGAGATGAGAGGCCTCCAAGAGAGAGATGGTTATTGTATGGTGGAGAGGGAACCCTACTCATGATATATATAGCATCAAGAAACCCTAGTTCAACTCATCATAGATCTAGGCCCTTGATTTATAACACGAGTTTCACACGTGTAAATGAGTCCCACATTTTAATTTAAATACACTCATGGCTAAGTGTAATTGAAAACGTGTCTAGACTCAAACCATTTAGGTTTGATCAATTCATTATTGGGTCAAACAACATAGGTTAAGTGGGCGGGTACAAATATCCAATTGACTTGATTAGGCCCAAAATAAATTAGACTTTAAAACATAATAAGTCTAACAATCTCCCACTTGGGCCAAGCAAATCATACTGAATAGATATTATGCATAATTTTATGACGTCAAACTTTAACCGCCGACAAACCACGTTTCAAAACAATCTGGTCCATTAAGTGCCCTGCCACCGAACATGGCGGTCGTTACCTTCTGTATAATCGAGGTAGGACCTTCCACATCACAAATTTTAGAACCCTTAATGACATAGATCAAATGTGGACGTGTGGCATGGAAATGTCCTCTGATCAAATAAGATACAATTCCAACTGGTGTCCACTTTATGACTCCAACGAGTCTATCTTTTGACTCCAATGAGTCTAACTGCTAATTCAACAAACTCAAATACGCAAAAGTAAACTTTAGGGAAAGCAGTTATAACTTTATTTATCAGAATCAATAAATATCCATAAAGTGCACTTAAAATAATGTCTGTTACATAAAATTATCCACTCCCACAAAATCAGGATACCATAATGACTAGTCATCCCCATATGAGCAATATGCTCTAAGAAGACTTTAGGTGAAAGTCCTTTAATGAGTGGATCTGTAATGTTAAGAATAGTGCTAGCACTATCAACAGACACAATGTGATTCCAAACTTTATCATTGATGACAAGAAACTTGATGTCGATATGCTTCGATTTTGCTGAACTCTTGTCACTATTGCAGTAGAGCTTTATAACTCTTATTGTCACAGTATAGCTGTAATGGCCTCTCGACTAAATCCACCATCTTCCTACAATAAGGAAAATGTAAAATGAAGTGGACTTCTTATTGCCGATACATCCAGCATAATCTGAATCTGTGTATCCAATCAGCTGCAACTGATCAGATTTCATGTAGTCTTCTTTGGATATCGCATTACCTTCTTGGCAGTCTTCCATAGATCAATCCCATGATTGATCAAATATCTATCAAGTTTCTCAACGGTATATGCTTTGTCTGGATGGGTACAAACTTGAGCATACATCAGACTTTCAACCGCCGATGCATATGAAATATCTTTCATTTACTCTTTCCGTAGGTCGTTCTTAAGACATTAGAGCAAACTCAACTTATCTCCCTTAGAGTAATTCTCCATGCCACATCTATCTAGCACCTTATCGATATAAGCCTTTTGTGATAAACCTAATATTTCACGTGTCCTGTCACGTTGAATCTGGATGCCTATCACAAAAGAAGCTTCGCCAAAATCTTTCATCTCAAAGTTCTTTGAGAGAAAACTCTTGGTATCAAGTAAAAGAACCATATCATTAATTGCTAGTAGAATGTCATCCACATATAGCATAAGAAATATAAGTCTATTCTCTTTAAATTTATGGTAAATGTATTGATCATCTACAATCTCCTTAAAATCAAAATCGAATATTACATGATCAAATTTCAAATACCATTGACGGGATACTTGATTTAGACTACAAATGAATTTCTTTATTTGCAAACCAAATATTATGAAACTTTCACTTTAAAACTTTCTGGTTGCACCATACAGATTTCCTTCTCAATACTACCAATAAGAAAGGTAATCTTAACATTCATTTGGTATAACTCCAGGTCAAACTGAGCCACCAGTGCCATAATAATCCTAAAAGAATGCTTCATGAAAATCAAGGAGAAAGTCTCTTTATAGTCAATGCCCTCTCTTTGACTGACTCCCTTTGTGACAAGATGTGCCTTATATCTTTCGACATTACCTTTCGAATCCCTCTTAGTTTTGAATACTCATTTACAACCAATCAGTTTCTTTCCTTTAGGAAACTCTACTAAATCCCAAACATCATTGTCCTTTATGGATTTTAACTTATCTTTCATGGCATTTGACCACTTAGTGGAGTGAATGTTGAGTTTGGCCTCATTCAAGGATGAGGAGTCATCCTCTAACCTTATGTCCATGCTCTTGGAGATAAACTATATAGTCATTTGCAATGACTGATCTCCTCTCCCTAATTGATCTCCTAGGCACTTGTGGTTGAGAATTTTTAGGTTATACCTCACCAGCATGATCTACTTCAGTATGAGCTGTATATGTAACTTGTAAGGATGCAACTGTATTTTCATCTTGAAGTGGAACAACTACTTTATCATTTGGAACAATCGTCATGGGTATAACAATATATTCTTCCTTAAATATGAAATCCTTATGTAGTTGACTCCCACTGTTCTGAATATCCTTAAAAAAATTTAGCAATCCGTCTTTATTCTTAGTGGAGGAACAATAAAACTTAAAGCCTTTATATCTCTCAGAATACCCTACGAATAAACAGTTAACTGTCCTGGAGTCCAACTTCTTCTCATATGGCATATATGGCCGAGCTTCCGCTGGACAACCCCAAACATATAGATACCTAATACTGAGAGATTTCCTACTCCATAACTCATACGGGGTTTTAGTTACTGTTTTGCTTGGTATTCTATTAAGGAGGTGACAACCATTTTTAAGGCTTCAATATATAATGACTCTGGTAGAGTAGTGTGAGCTATCATACTCCTAATCATGTCCTTTAGTGTGTGATTTTATCTCTCAATAATACCATTTTGACGAGGTGTCTTTGGCATGATGTACTAAGCGACAATGCCACACTCTTTCAGAAATTGACAAATGATTTTGGACATCTACCTGATCTGTCGTATCTGTCATAGTACTCACCACCACGATCAGATAACGGCTTTAAACATGTCCAGTGATTTGGATATCTCATGGAACAAGTATAGGTACCCATAACGAGAGTAATTGTCTGTAAAAGTGATGAAATATTCATGATCATTCCAAGAAGCTGTAGGGAATGGACCACAAATGTCTATATACACCAAATCGAAGACATCCTGAATTCTATTTAGTACCTAACTTCCTAATATTTCTTTAATTAATATTCGCTTAATGCCTAAGCTATTCACATATAGAGATTCAGTATATAAAGCATGAAGTTTCAATTTATATAGCCATCAATCAGAATTCTAGTACCAATAACTTTAGATTTGAAAAGCAGACTAAGCATTTCATTATCAAGAGTGATAGTAAAACTAGATCTGTCTAACAAATAAAATGAAAATATGATTCCACCTAAAAGGACGATACATATAAAGTCTCATCCAAATCTAAAACAAAAAACCAGAATCTAATTTAAGCCTACAAACTCCAACAACTTTAATTGTAACTTTATTTCCATCACCCATGTCTACGTATCGCTCATCTGTGCTGGGCCTCCTTTGGGTTTGAAAGTTTCGCATTGAATCGCTTATGTGAGTTATCTATCAACCCTGTATCAAGTGGCACTAAAGTTAAATTAATTTCAGAACAAACATAAATATGAGATATACCCGCTAAATAGTCATTTCTGGTACTTTATGAAATCCTACTTGAGGTGGCTTACTTTCTTGCAAAAGAAGCATGCAATGACTTTAGGCTTCTTATCCTGCACTTTTGTCACTTAGGATCAGCTTCTGTAGTTGTATTTATGTTCTTCCCTTTAATTACACTTTTTTTTCTTATAAGAAGTGTTATCCTGAATGATAAGTGAGCACTTTCAGTCTTTTCTTATTTCAATCTCTTTTCTTTCTGGACGCAGTGACTAATGAGCTCAGTGAGACTCCACTTTCCCTTTGAGCATTATAAATAATCTTAAAAAGGGTTATATTTTATAAGAAAAGAGATTAGAATGAAGTGCAATAGAATCTCTTCAGAGAGTTTCAATTTCAGTGCCTTTAGTTTAGAAACAGGATTGGACATCTCTATAATGTACTCCTTTATGTTTTCTTTGCAGTTGTAGCGCATATTTATCAGCTTGTTAAGATGCGTATTGGCCTCAACTTTATCTGATTTAATAAACCGGTCGGCTACTTCAGCTAAAAAAAACTTAGCACTGACTTTATCAGGCATAAAACCCCTAATAGTTATAGGAATAGTGTGTTTTATGACTATTAGACACATCCTGTTGAACCTTTCCCACTTATCATAATTGGCCTTTTCTTTACTGAACTTTTATTAGTGATAGTAGAGGTCCATCAGTCTTTAAGGTGTAGTCTAGATCCATGAATCCAAGAACGATCTTTAACGTGGTCTTACCACTTCTTAAAGTTTGTACCATTCAATTTAAACTACATAAGTGTACAATTTTTCATCAATTTAACATAAACATTGCATTTAACAAGTAATAGCCATATAAAATGAATTTTCGAAAATGCAACCAGTTTAACCAATAAAGCTGCCGGTCAAACTTTCAGAACAAGTTGTGTCTCTATATGCCAGCATTGTACTAGCCTAATATAAATATCCTAAAGTCTATGTCCTATGTAAGAGAACAGCCTTCCTTTGGGCCGACTGTCACTTTATAGGATTGCTCTCAAAGTTTAAGTAATCTATATTGACCATATAATATATATAATGACTCGACCATAATGACAACCTTCCTTTGGGCCGATTGCCACACGCATGGGCCACACAAATCTACGCATCTGGATTCTTGTTCCGGCATCAGACTAGTTGATGAGGGTAATGCAATATGGGCCTATAGTGTGACAAGCTTCTTTTGGGCTGATTATCACACACCAAGGTTCTCCCACTTGCATTACCTACATCAAGTATCCGAAGTCGTACATAATTCGGCCAAACAATAGTCTTCCTTTGGGCCGGCTATTGTCCGCATGAACTATATACGCAATTAAATAAGCTATTTTAGAAATTCTTTAACTTGAACATGTATATATCTTTATCTGTGTGTTATCAACTGTAGTAAACATCAATATTCATTATGCTAAAACAATATAAGCAATAATATAAATATTGATGAATCGGAAGCATGTAAGGGTACACATAATCATGATAAACAAACACTTCAATGCCTTCTTTATGTCAATTAACTACTGTTTTTCATGTACAATTCCTATAATACTGTAGTGCTCGTCAAGAGCTTCGAAACAGCTGTTTACATGACCAAAATAGAGGTCGGATGAGCCCGTAATGACTAATTGAAGTTTCTATTGACAAAACGGGTCTGCAGTGCTTATCGGGTCTGAATCAGACCCGACCCGCAATGGTTAAGTTATTGGTTTTCTTAATGGGTCGAGTTTAATGAACTGGATAAAACCCAATAAATTTAATGTGAGATTAATTGGGATTAAGTTTCCTTATTTGATTAGAATTCTATCCCAAAATTTTCCTAATAGACTAGAATTCTATCCCATCCTAAAACCCAAAATAATCTCAACAATTTAAATTTAAACTTTATATGAGATAAATTAGGAGTAATTTCGTTATTAGATTAAAATTATGTCTCTAAATTTCTACTCCTAACTAATTGATTGTTCTACATATTTACATATTTTACCACTTCCATACTATGCATTTTGTAAATAAAATGTGATTTCTTACCCATTTTCTCTCTATTTTTACAGGTCCACAACTTAAAAGAGAAAAAGCCCATTAATCACTTTAATTAGCAATAATTAAAGTGATTAAATTCATAATCCCAAAAGAGCCAAGATTTAAATTTGGATTCAGTTGAGATCCGCGCGCCCACTGAAGATTCCAGAAGGCCACGTGGATAACCACCTAACGGCCCAGATTTTGCCGCCAAAACGGGGATTTTCCCGCGTATCTGCGGCGGTTGTGAAGCCGTTGGAGCCCGGATTTTGTGGTAACGGCCAGGACTCTCGAAGCTTCTCACTTATGGCTATAAATAGAGGACCAGGTCTGCACACGAAAAACAGAGAAGAGAGAGAAGAAAATAAGGGAAAATTCTTGTATTTTTGTTTTCTCTTAGGTTTTTTAGACTTCATCTTCTTCCTCCTAGAGATCTTGACAAAGTGAGAGAGAGAGTGCTGTTTGAGAGCTTGTACCAAGGAAGTGACATTCTTGTGGCCAAGGATTAATCAAAAGAGCTCCATTCATCTCTTTGCAAACTCTAGTATGCTTTACTTTACCTTACTTTAATTTCTTGCTTTGATTCTAGTTCATTGTAATTGCTTTAGATCTTTACTTTACATAATGAATTGTAGTTTTGTTACTTGTGTAATGGAGAGCTAAATTCCTATTGCATGGCTAGCTAATAACTTACCTAGCTAACTTCTATCTCTTTGGATGATTGCTTGTTTCAATACTTGCATAGTTTAAGTTTCTTTTGATTTCTAAGGAAGTATTGTTGCTTTCCCTTGGTAATGGCTTGTTAAAGACTCAATATGACTCATGTGTGCCTCGGATAGAGCCTTGTCAAGAACAAGAGCCTTTGATAGAACATGAGGATGGATCACCACACATATGCTACTTGTATAGTAAGAACAACTTCTTTACTTCAAGCTAATTTGTAGTTATGTCTTGAATGTTCAAATGAATGTTGATTCTTCTAACTTAGCACTACTTGAGTACCTATCCTAGAGTTCATCATTGAACATCTATTTAGAGAGCCTATGATTCAATATGAGGCTTCAAGCTAACAACAAAGAGAACACTAATCTTCAAAATGGAAACAACACTTGAACAAACATGCAAGTTATCTTTAATTGCCAATGAGTCAACATGAGGCAATCTTGCAATCACCATTGAGTTTAGCAAGTTAGCAATGAGGTGAAGTTAGCTAGCCATGTACCTTCTCATCTAAAAGTTTTCCAACACTTTCTTTTAGCTTGTCTTTCTTTGCAATACACTTCACTCATTCTTTTAATTTCTTTTTCATAATGCACAAATCCATCACTTCTTTTCATGTTACTTCTTGCAATTGTGTAAATACATAGAAGACATTTCGTTTTCATTTCTTCACTACATACCGTAACGCTTCTATCGCTAGCTCTCCTCGAGAATCGACCCGATATAGCCATTGCTATAGCGGAGATAGGAAAGGGTATATTGATCTTTGAATACATTTGTGGAGTGGACTTAGCACCAAGGTGGATTCTAACCTTCATCTCTTTGTTACATATTTGTGCTAATACTCTACACAACTCTTTTACCTAATCAATTTTTGACGCTGTTGCCGGGGAGAGCAACGGTATTTGTTTTCAAGTGAAGAATTTAAACGAATACTCTTCTCTGTTGCAGGTACAGGTTGAAGAAACAGAAAATCTTGCATTGCAGAAACATATAAGTGGACCTGGGCCTCTACTCTCGAAAGCAGAGACCAGGATCCCTCCAAATTGCCGCAAATTCTGGGATTTTGCCGCAGAATTGCGGCAAAAAGGAGTTCACTACTGACCATTTTTCTGCAGGGCTTGTTTCTCTGCAAAATACAGCTGCTGCAATATCTGAAATCTTGTATTCTTCACCATATATCTGCTAATCAACAGTAAAAAATTTGTTGCAAAGTTAAAAAAATTGTTTAGACATTTGCATACTAGGCACGTGTCTTTCAATTCCTTTACATTTACTGTTGAAGAGTGCGGGGGACAAGGTACGTAAGCATAGCATATAGACTAGGACTCACTCTTTGTTTGATTTACTTAAGCTTTGAGTGAACCTTGTTTGTTGATATCGTACACTTGCACTAATTGATTTTAAGGGCAAATCCCATAAAAAAGATAAGGTGGGGATTTTATCACCCCTTCCTTAGCCCACAAACCATTTTTCCCACGGACTCACAATCCTAAGCTTCTAAATAAAAATTGCTAGACGTTGGCCCTAGGGACATCCGGACTCACTTAGGAGATTATCCTAAGGGGGGAAAGTGTTGGAAAGTGACTTTTGTAAAATCGGTGTCTAGGAAAGGGGTTGAGGGCCGAAAGCCCGAAGGTTGCTGGTTACTTAATTAAGGAACGTCTCTGACGGAAAACCTCCCACCAACCTTACCCTTACCTGGCTGATTTGCTTATAGTCAGAGTCTACACTGAACCTCCTGTGGACGATCTACAGTTAGGAGTCGTCTAGGTCCAGAAAACCTAGAAAGCTTGGATTGATTTTTCTTTTTCTTGATTGTTATTTTTCATTTTTCGCCTGTGTGATCGGTGCACGTTGATTGTGTAATTGTATGCAAGAGTGGTATCGAGATCCGAATTCTGCTAGGCTTGTAAGAACTTTTACACTGCCACATACACCACCACTCGACACAATCATGACTGCCAACGTGTCGTTGCAAGACAAGTTCTATCCTATTCGCACATCACTTCCATCTTGTATTCTCCTCCCGAACACCAATGGAAATAATTTTGAGTTAAAGCCCCAGTTCATAAACACACTTCCACGATTCCATGGCCTTGAATCTGAGGATGCGTACTTCTTCATCCGAGAGTTTGAAGAAGTACGCCTTATGATGAGGATTTCCCAGTTGACCGAGGATGCTGTCAGACTTAGGTTTATACCTTTCGCCCTGAAGGATATTGCTAAGAAGTGGCTTTATAATCTCCCAGTCAGCTCGATTTCTACATGGGATGATTTCGTTAAGGTCTTTCTTAAAAAGTTTTATCCTATCCATAAGACAGCCCTGATGAGGAAGAATATAATGCAATTCAAACAAGAAGCCAATGAACCGTTTTGGAAGTATTTGAGCGCTTCAAAGACCTAGTAGCCCTGTGTCCCCATCACGGTATAGAAAAATGGCGCCAGTGCCAGATTATCTATGATGGGCTTGATTATCAGATTAAGACCCTCCTTGAAACCATGTGTCAAGGAGAATTCTTAAAGAAGGATGAAGATCAGGGTTGGGATCTTTTTGAGGCATTAGCTGAAAAGACAATCCAGTGGGAATCATGTACTGAGAAACCTACACCAACTACTTCCAGAACTGGTTTACACTCCATAGGATCCTCAATAGCTGCAGAAGCTAAAATCACGCAATTGATGAAGAGGATTGAATTGCTAAAGTCCAAGGAAAACTCTGCTGTTAATCAGGTCAACCCAACACCAGTGGTAAACCCGGGTTGTACCTACTGCCATGATTTGAATCATCTGTTTGAGGAGTGTCCAGTTTATCAAACTCAAATATTTCAGGAGAGTACAAATGCCGCGTACACCAGACCCGCTTACAATCCTTACTCCAAAACCTATAATCCGGGATGGCGAAACCATCCGAATTTCTCTTGGAGTCAGTCTGGCCCTGAGCAGCCGAGACAACCATTTTCACAACAATACCCTGCTCAGTCTCATCCACCGACTTACCACCAGAACCCCCCAAATATTCATTCTTACCAGAGTCCACCCAGATTCCAGTCATACCAAAATCCTGTGCCATACTAAGGAAATTTTCAGCCCCAGTATCAACATCATCCACCACCCAATCCTTCAGACAAGAAAATTTCTGAGTTGGAGAAAATGATAGAGACCTTATCTAAAACCCAAGCCGCAATGATGAACAATCAGCAGCAGGACATGAATAAATTGCAAATTCAAATAGGGCAGTTGGCTAACTCTCTGACTGAAAGACAAAAAGGAATGCTACCTAGCCAACCTGTGCCAAATCCCAAAGTCCATTTTCCTCTGCATGAAGTTGAAGGCTTGGGACCCAGCCAAAGCCAATGCCAAGCTATTCAAATCCTTAGGTCTGGGAAGCATGTAGACAACAAGGTTTCAAATCAATCTCCCAAATCTGTGTCACAACCACCACCTTCTGTTCCAATACAACCCATGCAAGATAATCCTTCATCAAGCACACAACCATCCACTTCTCAGTCAAAAGGAAAAGAGAAAGTTGATGAGCAAACATATAAGCCTGTTGTCCCATTCCCAAATAGGCTTACGAATCATAAGATGAATGCTCACATGGAGAAGATAAGAGAGATATTTAACCAAGTACAAATCAATGTCCCTCTCTTAGAAGCCATTCAACAAGTTCCATCTTACGCCAAGTTTCTGAAAGAAATGTGTACAAAGAAAAGAAAAGCAAATGTCCCTAAGAAAGTCTTTTTGGCTTCTAACATAAGTGAACTGCTCAATGGTCCGATCCCTGTGAAGTACAAAGATCCAGGGAGCCCTACCATTTCTTGCATCATAGGGCAGACCACCATAAATAGGGCTTTGCTAGACTTGGGCGCGAGCATCAATCTTCTCCCCTTTTCCGTATATCAGCAGTTAGGGTTAGGCAACCTTCGTCCAACCAGATGACTATCCAATTGGCTGACCGCTCTGTAAAGATTCCCAAGGGGGAAATTACAGATGTTTTAATACGAGTGGGGGAATTCATTTACCCCGTGGATTTTGTTGTTTTAGAAACACAACCTGTACAAAATCACAGAGCGCAAACACCCGTCATTCTTGGACGTCCTTTCTTAGCCACTGCGAATGCGACAATCAATTGTAGAAATGGATCAATGCGGCTGACGTTCGGAGATATGACGAAAGAGGTTAATGTCTTTCATCTGGGGAAGCAGCCAAGGGATGTGAGCAATGAGTCTTTTGATGTGAACTTAATTGAGGGATTGACCAGTGAACATGTGGAGGAGGTGGAGTATGAATCTGAAGAAGAGTTTGAGTTGGAGTCGGATGACCTAACTCTGGATCAGATTGTTGGATCAAATGTTGAAAGGACTACTAATTCAACACCTATTCTTCCCTTGCACCATGAGCAACCTGTTATAGATCCTGTCCCTTCTTCTGAGCTTAAGGCTCTTTCCAATCATCTCAAGTACAAATATTTGGATGAGGCGGAATCTTTTCCTGTAATAATTGCATCCAATCTTACTGAGCAACAAGAAGAGGACCTTCTGACTGTGTTAAGGGAAAATAGAGAAGCCATTGGTTGGACCATGGCTGATATCAAAGGGATTAGTCCTTCCATTGTCCAACATAGGATTCATTTGACGGAAGATGCTAAGCCTAAACGAGACCCACAGCGTAGACTTAACCCTATTATGCAAGAAGCTGTTAGATCTGAGATATTGAACTATTGGACAATGGGATTATCTATCCCATATCTGATAGTCAATGGGTAAGTCCAGTCCACGCTGTGCCTAAGAAAGCTGGATTTACTGTGGTGGAGAATGAGAATAAAGAATTGATACAAACACGTCTTCCAACGAAGATTCGAGTTTGTATTGATTACAGGAAGTTAAACACCGCCACACGTAAGGACCACTTTCCACTTCCATTCATCGATCAAATGTTGGAAAGATTGGCGGGACACGAGTATTATTGTTTCCTGGATGGATATTCAGGATATAACCAAATCCCAATCGCTCCCGAGGACCAAGATAAGACTACCTTCACCTGTCCCTTTGGAACATTTGCTTACCGAAGGATGCCCTTCGGTCTATGCAATGCTCCAGCAACGTTTCAACGTTGCATGTTGAGCCTGTTTTCGGATATGGTGGAGAAATTTTTAGAAATTTTTATGGATGATTTTTCGATCTATGGGGATTCCTTTAAGCAATGCTTGTACCATCTGAAGCTGGTTTTACAACGATGTATGGAGAAGAATTTGACACTTAACTGGGAAAAGTATCATTTCATGGTCAAGCAAGGAATCATACTTGGGCACAAGGTATCAAGCATAGGAATCGAGGTAGACAAGTCCAAAGTGGAAGTCGTAACGAAGCTCACTGAACCTACATCTTTAAAGGACATTAGATCATTTTTAGGGCACGCCGGTTTCTATAGGCGATTTATTCAAGGGTTTAGCAACATTGCAAGACCCTTGACAAATCTCTTAGGAAAGGATGTACCCTTCATCTTTGATGAAGAATGTCAAAAATCATGGAGAGAGCTTAAGAATAGACTTGTCTCAGGACCGATCATCTCTGCACCAGATTGGACCAAGCCGTTTGAGATTATGTGTGACGCCTCTGACTTTGCTATAGGCGCTGTTTTAGGACAGCGTATTGATAATAGACAACACGTAATCTATTATGCTAGCAGAACGCTGAATGATGCCCAACTCAATTATACAACTACTGAAAAGGAATTTTTAGCAGTTGTCTTTGCGTTGGAAAAATTTCGTCAATATTTGCTAGGGTCCAGAACGGTAGTTTTCACTGATCACTCCGCCCTAAAATACTTGATGCAAAAGAAGGATGCTAAGGCAAGACTGATTAGATGGATACTTCTTTTGCAAGAGTTTGATTTGGAGATTAAAGATAAAAAGGGCGTTAAGAACGTGGTAGCAGATCATTTGTCAAGAATCCCGAATGCACCTAAAGAGAGAATACCGATTAACGATGATTTTCCTGACGAGCATATTTTTGAGATATGTGGAGAGCCCTGGTATGCTGATATAGTGAACTACCTTGCTACCAGGCAAATACCTTCTCATTGGTCAGGACAAGAAAAATACCGTTTTCTGCGCCAAATGCGGTTCTTCTTTTGGGATGAACCGTATTTATTCAAATACTATCCTGACCAAATCATACGTAGATGCCTTCCTGAGGATGAACATCAGAGCGTTTTGACATTCTGTCACAAGTTAGCTTGCGGTGGACATTTTGGTCCACGGAAAACTGCTGAGAAAGTACTTCAGAGTGGATTCTATTGGCCCACTCTCTTTAAGGATGCATATAATTTCTGCAAGCTTTGTGACAAGTGTCAAATGACGGGTCGTATCACACAAAGAGACATGATGCCCCTCACACCCATCTTGGAAGTCGAAATTTTCGACCTCTGGGGCATCGATTTTATGGGACCCTTTCCTCTGTCCTACGGTAACCAATACATTTTGGTAGCCGTAGATTATGTTTCCAAATGGGCTGAAGCTATTCCAACACGGACAAATGATAACCATGTTGTCATTAAGTTTTTAAGAGAAAACATCATCTCTCGCTTCGGAGCCCCCCGTGCGATAATAAGCGATAATGGGAGTCATTTTTGCAATAGGGCTTTTGAAGCCTTGATGCGTAAATACTCTATCACTCATAAGTTGTCCACGGCTTATCATCCTCAAACCAATGGGCAAGTTGAAGTAACGAATAGACAAATAAAACTCATTCTGGAGAAAACTGTAGGACAGAACCGTAAGGATTGGTCCATCAAACTCATTGATGCCTTATGGGCATACATGACCGCCTACAAAACTGTCCTCGGTATGTCTCCATATCGAGTTATTTTTGGAAAACCTTGTCACTTGCCCGTTGAACTAGAACACCGAGCTATGTGGGCTTTAAAGCAGCTGAATTTAGATATGGATAAAGCCGGTGCATTCAGGAAGTTGCAGCTATCCGAGCTTGAAGAGTTAAGAAACGAAGTATACGACAACGCTCGGATCACGAAACACAGAACCAAGCTTTTTCACGATAAGTCTATTCACCGGAAAATTTTGTCATAGGACAAAAGGTTCTGTTATACAATTCAAGACTCCACTTTTTCCCTGGTAAGTTGAGAACCAGGTGGTCAGGGCCATTCATTGTTCACAAAGTTTTTTCCCACGGTGCGATCGCGATTCTTGACCCAAATACTGGCAACATATTCACTGTGAACGGACAACGTCTAAAGCCATTCCTTACCACGGAAGTCATGTCACACGAAGTTCACGAATTGGGTCTTTGCGACCCAGTTTATTTGTGACCACTCCATCTGTATAGTTTCCCATACATTTTTCCTGCATATCATTTTGGGATCACACTTGTAAATAATTTTCCATTTTTGTAAATAATAAATAAATAAAAAAATAAAAAGAAAAAAATTAGGGATTTTTGTGCTTATAAAAGTTTCACATTCCTAGGATTTTTTCTTCCCTAGGATTCCATGCATTTCCACACTCCTTTGACCTAGGGTTGTAATTATATCTTTGACCTAGGGATAAATTTGGAAATCCCATTTTCACTCCTCCCTATAAATACTCTCCTCACCTACTTTTCTCCCTCAAATGCAGAATCCCTTCAGATCTAAACTTCTTCTTCCAAAGCCAACCTCTGCCGATTTTCTCTTCACCAGATCCTTCAGATCTGTCGCAAAAATCCCTGTCTTGCCGAAATTCCACCGCATTCCGGCCATCTCTGGTGCTCAGAAAAATTTTGGTCGGCTGATTTCCTCTGTTGGTGGCAGATCCAGAGCAACTCTTTCAAACTCTGTCCCAAGTACCTTCTGCACTACTGTTTTGGATTTCCCCCTACGATCTCCGGGGGTGGTTTGCAATTTTCTCTCTCAAAATCCTTTGCTTTACATTCATTAGCATATATGGCCCCAAATTTGTATGTGGAGAGGGATTTTTCAGTACTTATGAATGAAAGTGGGGGATATGGGCACATTTTTGTGGACAGAATACGTTCATGGAGTTGGTACTCTTTAGTTTATGATAACAGTGACCACAATGCATACTATGGCCCTGAGCTTGTCACTACATTTTACAATGCAATTGATCCTGCATCTGTGCACCATGACACGTACCAATTTGTATCTCACATGCCATTTGGTGACATCTTTGTTACCATTCCACTTATTGCTGAATGCACTCATGTTCCCAGTTATCCCCACCATACCGATCCCTTGCCGTTGATAGATTATATGCCAATCATGGGTGTCCGCTGCACAATTCAGGATCGTGGGCTCAAATCCAACACGACCTTTCGAAATGTTCATTGCATTGGACGCTGGGTCCAACGCAATATTTTTGGAATTGAGCACCAATCTTCCTTTAACAGACCCGTATTACAGGTAATTCATGATTTAATGACACACAACCACACGGTCTGTTTGAATAGGGCCATCTTCCGTGCCATTCTTGATAATTCCTCCCGCACTCGGGGTGCGAAGCATTCCCATGCCATATTAATCACACGTCTGTGTAAACATTTCCTATCAGACGCTGTCTTTAATTCATTTGACCAAGTGCCTGTTACTGTAAAGAGGCCCACAAGCTCGTATAATGGCTGCCTGCACGCACTTTGGACACCTATTGCTCAGCCTGAAAATGAACCTGTGGCGCTTGATTCGGAGGAAAGTTTGGAAGAAATTGATGAGCCCCAATTTTGGAGGCAGGAACCCCCACTGATTCACGAGCCTTCATGTCCACTATCTGAAAGGGCATGAAGAAGATTTTCAAGGGGCAGGTTCGGCTTAGGAAGAGGGTTGAGGAGCAATCCTCTCGCCTAGGTCGCATGGAGGCAGCGTTGAGGAGATCACAGTCGGCTGGACCTAGCACCACCGCGGGTTCAAAACGAGAAAGGGAGTAGTTTTGTCCTTTACCTATTTCATGCATCATTTCATATCGCATACATTGAGGACAATGCATGAGATAGGTATGGGGGGGTAGATGCTGACATAGGATTTTTTATTTTCTTTTTAGGTTTTTTATTTTTCTTTGTAGATTTTATTTTCTTTTAGAAAAATAAAAAATGTATATAAAAAAAAACTTTTTGAAATAAGAGACAAAGTGTTGATCTATTTTTAAGAAAATTAAGATGTATCTTAGAAATTAAGAAAGCCTTAATTATGACATCTTAAACATAGTTGAAATAATAGATTTTGTTTGAAATTATAGGCTAAGTAAGTAAAATTGGGGAGATATTTTATCTTGAATTTTTGCCTTAGATAGTAAGCACTTCACACTTACACAATTTTTGGGATGGAAACAAAGACCTAAAATGCCATTAAAAAAAAAGAGAATAAAACATCACTTATTAAGCTGGATAACTATGCCTCAAGAAGCATGGTTATTCACGCCTAACGGTGAAAAACATCACTCATTAAGCTGGAGAATTATGCCTCAAGAAGCATAATTATTCACGCCTAACGGTGATCAAAAAGAATAATCCCCCTTAGTTTTATGGCCTTTTTCACTCGAGTCCTTTAAACCCGAGGGATGTTTTCTCATCTGGTGCCCTAGAACCATCTGGTTTGGGAGTCATCGGTTATAGGCTCGCGACATGGGTGATCTAGAAAGCCTAAGAAAACTAAGAGAAGAAAGAAAAAAAAGAGAAAAAAAAGAGAGAGAATAAATAAATGGCTTTATGGTTAGAGTTGAAATCCCAGAAATCTTCACTGTCACGGTGTGCATACTATCTAGGTTTTATGAAAGATAAAGTATTCAATCCAATTTTGAATTCTTACCTTAATTAAAATAAGATCTTGCATGGAGACTAAGTTTAAGGAAGAATGATTATAGGTGGACTTATGACCTTAGATCACTTATATTTTTGCAAAAATAGTTCGAAAACATGTCTCTCTTTCAAAATGCATTTTCAAAACACTAACATTTTTTTCTTTTTATGGATTTTGTGGGTGCAATCGCTGAAACCCTCAGGAGACAACACTCCTCCTCTAGGGTAACCTAGAGATTTAACGGCTTGTTGCATGTACTCAGTGCAATCGTGTCACCTACGAAAGTGGTGTAATAAATTAGTTAGGATTTTATTTTTTTTTCTCTTTGTCTTTCTTTTTGCTCGAGGACGAGCAAAAGCTAGGTATGGGGGTGTGATTGTTCTACATATTTACATATTTTACCACTTCCATACTATGCATTTTGTAAATAAAATGTGATTTCTTACCCATTTTCTCTCTATTTTTACAGGTCCACAACTTAAAAGAGAAAAAGCCCATTAATCACTTTAATTAGCAATAATTAAAGTGATTAAATCCATAATCCCAAAAGAGCCAAGATTTAAATTTGGATTCAGTTGAGATCCGCGCGCCCACTGAAGATTCCAGAAGGCCACGTGGATAACCACCTAACGGCCCAGATTTTGCCGCCAAAACGGGAATTTTCCCGCGTATCTGCGGCGGTTGTGAAGCCGTTGGAGCCCGGATTTTGTGGTAACGGCCAGGACTCTCGAAGCTTCTCACTTATGGCTATAAATAGAGGACCAGGTCTGCACACGAAAAACAGAGAAGAGAGAGAAGAAAATAAGGGAAAATTCTTGTATTTTTGTTTTCTCCTAGGTTTTTTAGAGACTTCATCTTCTTCCTCCTAGAGATCTTGACAAAGTGAGAGAGAGAGAGTGCTATTTGAGAGCTTGTACCAAGGAAGTGACATTCTTGTGGCCAAGGATTAATCAAAAGAGCTCCATTCATCTCTTTGCAAACTCTAGTATGCTTTACTTTACCTTGCTTTAATTTCTTGCTTTGATTCTAGTTCATTGTAATTGCTTTAGATCTTTGCTTTACATAATGAATTGTAGCTTTGTTACTTGTGTAATGGAGAGCTAAATTCCTATTGCATGGCTAGCTAATAACTTACCTAGCTAACTTCTATCTCTTTGGATGATTGCTTGTTCAATACTTGCATAGTTTAAGTTTCTTTTGATTTCCAAGGAAGTATTGTTGCTTTCCCTTGGTAATGGCTTGTTAAAGACTCAATATGACTCATGTGTGCCTCGGATAGAGCCTTGTCAAGACAAGAGCCTTTGATGGAACATGAGGATGGATCACCACACATATGCTACTTGTATAGTAAGAACAACTTCTTTACTTCAAGCTAATTTGTAGTTATGTCTTGAATGTTCAAATGAATGTTGATTCTTCTAACTTAGCACTACTTGAGTACCTATCCTAGAGTTCATCATTGAACATCTATTTAGAGAGCCTATGATTCAATATGAGGCTTCAAGCTAACAACAAAGAGAACACTAATCTTCAAAATGGAAACAACACTTGAACAAACATGCAAGTTATCTTTAATTGCCAATGAGTCAACATGAGGCAATCTTGCAATCACCATTGAGTTTAGCAAGTTAGCAATGAGGTGAAGTTAGCTAGCCATGTACCTTCTCATCTAAAAGTTTTCCAACACTTTCTTTTAGCTTGTCTTTCTTTGCAATACACTTCACTCATTCTTTTAATTTCTTTTTCATAATGCACAAATCCATCACTTCTTTTCATGTTACTTCTTGCAATTGTGTAAATACATAAAAGACATTCGTTTTCATTTCTTCACTACATACCGTAACGCTTCTATCGCTAGCTCTCCTCGAGAATCGACCCGGTATAGCCATTGCTATAGCGGAGATAGGAAAGGGTATATTGATCTTTGAATACATTTGTGGAGTGGACTTAGCACCAAGGTGGATTCTAACCTTCATCTCTTTGTTACATATTTGTGCTAATACTCTACACAACTCTTTTACCTAATCACTAATCTCATAATCCCCTTAATTAAGAAACCCAAAATCAAATAAACTTTTTTTTTAAATCATTTTGTTGCCATGTATAACATGGGAAAAAATGAAAAAAATTAAATCAAAAAATAGTAGTACGCGGGGGCCATGGTGCCCCAAGGCACCATGGCCTGCATGCTGCACACACCTGCATGCGATGTATCCCTTTTTCTTTTTTTTTGAAATAATCAAAAAAATAATAACACAGATTTAAATCATAAAAACTATATACATGAATTTAATTTAATCGTCTCTAATTTAATTCAATTATTTGAGACACAAAAAAATAATCTTTATTGCATTAATACAGAGATTCATAATTTTTATAAATCGAGATCAAAAGTTTATTACTTTATATCCCGATGATCTGATAAAGATGAGGCTCTGATATCAGTTGTTAGATCTAATTTTATTCCATACAAGATCTACACATATACTGTAAGCTTCTTTATCATGATCAAAGGGAAGAAGAGTTTTAGGCATACCTGATTCCATCATGAAAGGGATGCCTAAGATTGCACAATCTCGAGAACGCCGGAGTTGAGGGAGAGGATTCTTCTCTCCAGCCACCAAATTCTCTTCTTTATCCTTATAGGAGATGAGAGGTCTCCAAGAGAGAGATGGTTATCATATGGTGGAGAGAGAACCCTACTCATGATATATATAGTATCAAGAAACCCTAGTTCAACTCATCATAATTTAGGCCCTTGATTTATAACACGAGCTCCACACGTGTAGATGAGTCCCACATTT
>JAVJIF010025255.1:0-65011 GCA_038442645.1 Agave tequilana | reverse complement strand
GTGATCCCCTAAGAACGGTTCTCACGGATTCATGTGAGAACTTTCACGTGGGCCGTTAGATCTGATAGACATCTAGTTTTATTTGATTGGTCTATCAGATCCGACGACCCATGTGAAAGTTCTCACAGAAATCCGTGAGAACCGTTCTTTGAGGATCATCTCCCTATATATATATATATATATTATATATATATATATATATATATATTATATATATATAATATATCATATTGTATGTCCTAAATGTCTCAAAACATCACATATATGATATCTCTATATGTATATTAATAAGTTATACTAGCAATAATTTTATCTAACCATATCCAATAGACATAGCTTCCATTCAAAAATGTCTCAAAAGGCTTCATGATGATTAACTACTAATATTAACATCAACGAAATATCAAAATCTCATAGATTGCAGTGAGCATTCATTTATGAGCGAGAATCAGTTAATGGTGCCCTAGATCGAATTAATTACCCTAAGATTTAATGATGTGAATCAATTAGGAATGAGCAAGTAATTTTAAGTAAAAGAAATGAGGAAGAGAACTCACCTTTGCGATTCGTGAGTAGTCAGCGGATCCAAGATCTCGCTGGAGCGGAATCTACGATGAAGGAGAGAGACTACAGGGCTCGTTGAAACTTGGCAGGACTTCCTGGGTCCTTATCTCCTGGGTTCTCGTCAAGCCTCGGTGGAGCTCAGCAGGACCTGACAGGGCTCAGTGGAGCTCAACGGGACCTCATCAGGGCTGGCGGTGCTCGTTGGGGCATGGCAGGGCTTCCTTGTCCTTGTCGAGGATCGTGGAGACTCGCTGAAGGTCATCGGAGGTCACTCGAAGTTCGCTGAAGGTCAACGAAGGTCGTAGAGGTCTCTTCGGAGGTCAGTCGAGCTCGTGTCTCTCTCATCCTCCTCGTTTCTCTTTATCTCTCGTGCATGATGAAATTAATGGTGCGAATGAGCCATAATTCATGCTCTCTCTTCTTTAATAAAATAAGGTTGGGTTGGGTTAATGGGTTCAAATCAAAAATAAAAAATAAAACAAAATGAAATGTCAATTCGGGTAATAATTTGGAACCCTAAAATCGGTCGAAATTTCAGCGATATAACCAGATTTCAAATTTGAAATGGGGTAGCCGATTTCATGTTGACCACATGAATTTTCCGACATTTCGGCTGAAATTTTGAAATGTCGGCCGACATTTAGAACATTGGTTCCACCTTCAGAGATTGAATTGCTTCTATTTTTAAGTCTGCAAGATGTTCGTTCTTCTTAATGACTATCCAGAGGGCTTTTTCTCTTGTAGCCATTGTGTCAGACAGAGTGATCCATTGTCCCGATCCTTTTTCTGGCTAATAGAGTATTTTTTGAGCTACTATATTGCTCATTTGGTTGAAAGGGGTCGATCACTTGCATCTCTTCTCCAAGAGGTTTTCAGCTCTTTCTCATTTGTTTTTTTGCCGATGATGTCTTGATTTTTTTCCGTGGTACCAGGCGGAACATTATGGCCATTTTGGATGCCTTTGCTGTTTATGAGGACCTCTCTGGTCAATGGATTAATAATCAAAAGAGTCACATTTATTTGGAGAGGCTTTTCTTAGCTCACAAATCAGATCTTATTCAACTCTCGAGTTTCCAGAGGGGTAAGTTCCCGTTTTGTCTACTTGGGTGTTTCTTTATTCAAAGGTGCACCAAAGTGTGCTTGGTTGCAATTGGTGACGGATAGAATTAAATCACACTTAGCGAACAGGATGTGTTCCATCCTTTCTTTGGTGGTCGTCTTGCGTGGGTAACTCAGTTATTTTGAGTTCTCAGAGCCATTTCTTTGAGATCTATCGATAGCCTTTTTCCCTTCTTAGAGAGTTAGAGACGGTTATTGGAATTTCCTCTGGATCAGGGCTATAGATATTTCTAAAGTTGTCACTGTTTCTTGGAAGAAGATTTGTTTACCTAAGGAGTGTGGCGGGCTTGGGTGAAGAGTCTCAAGCTCTTCAATAGGGCTTTGCTCAAGAAGTTGACATAGAAATTTATCGTTGAGCCATTCTTTGTCTACAACTTCCTTTGTGCTAGATATCTCAAGATTCATGAAAGCTAGGACTTATTATCAGACTTCCTATATTTGGTCGGGGGTGAAGGGATAATTACAATGTGCTTCTCGGGGAGTCTCGTTGGATTATTGGGCGGCACTCACGTGTCTGCTTTTTGCTTGATAACGGGCTTGGCGAACCAATCATGGATATGCTTAATGTTCCTCAATCGGCTAGGTAAACGTTCATGGCTACAATTGCATATTATTGTCAAAATGATTCATGGCACTTTCACGGTGGATTTGAAGAGCGATACCCAAATCTCTGCCGTTCAATTCGTTCAATGGTTGTCTCGGCAGAACCAAATGTCTTGTATGGACGAGCTCGTTATCAGGTGATATTTCAGTTCTGGCAGCTTTTGTTGATCTCCAAGGTATGTCACCGCTATCAGCCTGGGCCCTGAAAATTGGAAGAAATTTTCTCCCCCCTCAAGGACCACGCTGATGTGGCGAGTCTTACAAAATAGATTGCCTACGGATCACAACTTGAAGCAGATTGGGTTTTCCTTTCCCTCTTTTTGTTAATGTTGCTCGAATGCTAAGGAGGATGCTCAACATATTTTTTTTGGTTATTCTTGTACATAGGCAGTTTGGTCCTATTTTGGAGAAGTTTTTGGAAAATCTTTGAATTTTTCTCAGGATACCTAAGATTTTTCTAGATGTCCCCGCTAGCATTTTAGCCAGTAGTTTCGACGTTGTGGCTCTTGTAATTGTCTTTTTTTTGGCACATTTGGTTTGTGAGTAATCAGATAACTTTGAATCCCGCTTCATCATGGTTACAGAGACTATCTCGTCCATCGTTTGTTCTCTTTGCTTGGTGAATCAGCTCGATATTGGAGGCATGCATAATAAACAAAGCGAGCAGCTCATTTTACGCACATTCCAGTTGGGCAATCATCTACGGCCTTCTCCTTCGATCAAGGAGGTGTGGTGGTCTCCTCCGCCTCTTGGATGGACAAAGATCAATAGCGACGGCTCGCCAGCTGGTTCGCCAGATCCAGCGAGCTATGAAGGGGTGTTTAGGACGTACAGGGGTTCCGTTCGCGGCTGCTTCACTTCGCCTCTGCCGATTCTTTATGCCTTTGAAGCTTAGCTGGTTCGGAATCGCTCAAGAGATATTCCTTGAAGGTTTCCTGTAGCTTGGACGATAAGTTTTGAGTTCTTGGAATCTATTATATTCCATGTTTCCCATGTATATAGGGAGGGGAACCAACTTGCTGACTGTTGGCCTCTCATGGGTCTTCTTTGAACAGTTTCACGTGGTGGTTTGGCACCCCGGCTTTTCGTACTGCGTTTGCTAACAGGGATATTGCTCAAATCCTTATCATTTCCTAATCTCCCGAGGTTTTGGTTAATTCCCCCTTAGTCTTGTACTTTCTTTATTTATAACTGAGCGACACTTGGAGTTGCACGCACATGATAGGAGGGGTTTGTCGAGTGCCAACCTCGTTTGGATGCGGCAGGTTCCTGTTGATGCGTTGCTCCTAGGGTCATCTCTATTTTATCCAAAAAATACATATCCCATGTGGACTATTCATTTAGGGTGTGACTTTCTTTAGAACCCATTTGAAGAACTTTGAGAACCCATTCGAAATTTCGTTTATTGATCATGGAAATCCAACATCATTTTAAAAAATGGTTATGTGAATTGCGCCTGCACATAATGATTCCCTCCTCCAACTGCATGCAGCAAGCTCCCAGGTAGAGGATGGAGTTCCATAGATTCCTGGTTGTGGAAAGTCCACAAGTAAAAGGCAGGTTTTGAGATTTAGGGACTAAGAAGGCAAACAAATAGATAAGAGGGACCTGGCATGATTGATATAGGCCGAGACCCTATCTGTGTCTTTAGCTTGCATATGATGTACATAAATGCACAAGGAAAAGAGGGACTATGCATAAAAGGTTTCAGGTCCCTAATAAATCTCTTATTTGAATATTAACCCGCAACAATATCATATTTGGATAGTAGCCTCCCATTATTTCCCAGAAGAAAAAATATTTTATTACTCTCTTATTATGTTAGGACTTTTACCTCATTACCTCTTTTTTGTTACTTGTCATAATTGAAGTTAGCAAATAACCTTCTTGCATTTTTTTTCCCTTCGTTTTGTTGCCTTCTCCTGCTCATATTTCTCCTCGTGCAAAGATTTTTTTTTCTTCTAGAATTTTTGTTTAATGCCATCTAATTGGCTCTTTCTCACACATGCAACTTCAAAGTTGTGATAAATTTGTAATTTAAATTCTACTTAGATTTTTATAATGATTACTTATGATATTTGTACAAAATAAATAGTATAAGGCTAATTTCAAGTGAACCTCATGTTGTATGGGACTGATATCCAAATATGACATTCTTGGAGACTAATATCCAAATAACAAACTTATTAGGACTATATTCTAAAAACCATATTTAAAAAGAGATCCTGCTAATCTAGCAGTCAAATTTTACTCCTAATGTTATGATAGCCATGGTGACAGCTTTTATCTACCCAAGAAAACGATTTCTGAGTTCTTCATTGTAACAGAACTCCAGCAAGCCAAAAGAATGATCATGTGGAAGATGGAAAGAAAACAAAAAAGAAACAAAATAACTTCGCTTCAAGTTTTTAAAGCATAGATTGCCAGTTTTCTCCTTTGATCATTTGGTAGTGTTTTAGAAGAAATTAGCAATGAAATTGGACCAAAGATGTCTCTAACTAAGACATGATGTTTTCCATTTTAGATATACCTGAGAGAAAACATGGATGTTGAGGACTAGAGAATGTCCGTAAAGGGGCTACATCTATTGTCTTAGGCTGCTGTTTGAAATTAATTTATTGTCAGTCTCTTTTACTTGCGTAGGATTTGTTTTCTCAATTATTATATATAGTTTGTGCAACAAATTGTACTTTCTGATAGAATAAGTCAGCTTCCATTTATTCTGCAGATTTTCAGAAGCATGTAAATTAGCCAACCGGCAAGAAAATAATTTGATAGGTTACTCAAGAGAATCAACTTCCTCGTTATTAAGAGATACCAAGTGCTGTGTTGTGTCCCTGTCCTTCTTTCTACAGAAATAGAAATGACAGAAGAAGATGATGACCATGTGGAATTGGTGATAATAGAAGTTGAAAATGAGCTAGTGAAACCCAGGACCTCCTGCATTTGTTCCACTTGTCTCTTCAGCCAACTTCTGAGGAAGGAGAGTTGACTGCTTGTTCATGTGGAGTCACAGTGATGATCATTTTCATGAAGATGATAAGCAGAGTCTGGGGTGTTTCTTTGGGTGATTGTCATTGTTGCTCTATAGTCGACTGCTGCTCAAGTGTTGGAAATTCCAGGGGCAGACAACAGATGAGAAGAGGCTACCAAGAGCTCCGAGGATGATCCGGAGTGCCACTGAGCTCAAAGAATCTGGTGTTGAGTTCAAGAAAAGGGACAAGGCGATGAGTATAGTGGATGTTTCCTTCAAGGATGGCGTTGAACTCATTGCCTTTGAACAGTGTTGTTCTGCGGCTGGAAACCACTTCACTAGCTATGTGGCGCTAGTGAACAATCTCATCGACATGGCAAGCGCGTTGCCGTACTCAGGGAATGCGGCATTATTGAAAGCAAATTTGGTCAAGATGGAGAGGTGGCCAATCTCTTCAATAACCTTGGCGAAGGTGCATATCTAGACTACGAGAAGCACTCTTGGTAAAGTTGTTCAAGGATATGGAGCAGTACTCTGAAGTCAATCTACATAGATGGAGAGATGGACAGATGCATAATTATTTTGGGAATCCATGGGCGATCATTTCTTTAATTGCTTCTATCTTTCTTCTTTCTCTCACGGTGGTTGTAACACCCGCTCCCAGAATACGTACTTAGTTGCGTATTCAGATTTTTCGATCGTATTTTCGATTTACTTTCTGTATGAATTATTTATATGATCATTTTGTCTTGGATCCGGATTCACGGACTCGGAGTCAGCCCTAGTCTGAACCGAGAACCCGATCGTAGTAATTGCTCGATTTGGTCTTTCTGATATTTAGATTTGACCGATTTCAGTTTTAAACATCATTTTCTAATATTTTAGATTTTCTGTGATTTTCTGGAATTTTCTTGAATTAGAATGAAAATCTTCAAAACCGGTGTCGACCAGTGCCGCTGACCGATTCCTGAATTTTTAATTTACAAATGGAGTGGAATTATTAGTAGTGTCTTTATACATTATTTCTTAAAATCACATTTCCTATCTAAATATTTTTTCTAAGGATTTATGAGTTTATGAAAATTCCACCGGATTGGGTGTCGGCCAGTATCGCTGGTTGATTCCAGGATTTTTCTTTTCAATAGAAATTGAATTTCTAAATTCCGCTTTCACATTGTATCTTAGAATCATATTCTCTTCCTTAATACATTTTTTTGGAAATTTTCAGAATTTATCAGATTTCTGCCAGATTTGGTGTCGACCGATATTGGAGACCGATTCTAAGATTTTTAATTTAAAAACTATAAAGAATTTCTTGAAATGGATTTCACCGTGATTCTTAGAATAATATTCTTGATTTTTGAGAATTTTGCGAGTCGTTCCGAGATATTTGATATTCGGATGATTCCGGTATTTTTCCGAAAGTTTTCCGCATCAGCAACTGAATCCCGAGAATCCGCCACTCTAATTATTTTCCCTTTTTCTTCCAAGAGAATATCTTCCTTTTTTAATTTCTTTTCCTTTTTCCTTTTTCTTTCCTTCCTTTTCCTTCTACCAAATTCTACAAACTTCTCCATTCTTCCATTTTCTTCTACATCTTTCCTCCAAAAATATCTCCTCCTCCAAAAATATCTTCTCCAAAATATCCCAAACCACTCAAACTCCTCTCCCATCACCATGGCCGGCCAAGAGAACCACCTCACCTATCCATTTTACAAAAAACCCCTCCCTAAACATTTTACATCACCTTCACAATTCCAATTCCTATATAAACTTTCTTTCTTCATTCCACTTCATTTTTCTCTTCACCAAAACTCTAACCACCACCAACTCCTCCTTCATCTCCACCACAAACACAACCACCACAACTTCTCCAACTTACCTTCATCTTCTTCCTCCTCCATCTCCATTTCAATCATCACAAACCCCAAAACTCCACCAAAGCCTCCACCTTCTCCTTTACCTTCTCCAAAACTACCACCACCACAAACCTCTCCACAAAATCACCACCCCATCATCTTCTCTAGGGCCGGCCACACTCCTTGGATTGGGGCCGAGCTCTTCTTCGTCGGCAATATCTCCGATGATTATTCCGGTAATCGTTCACGATTATTCCGGTAATCATTCCGGTGACAATTGCAACGACAACACTAACGTCACCACCACCATCTTTGCTTAACCTTTTCATCACCATCCCACCACCATCTTCACTTCCACCATCACTTTCACCATCTCACCACCATCTTCACTTCCACCATCACTTTCACCATCTCAACACCACCTCCATCTCCACTACTTCAACCTCCAAACATCACCTTCATCATCACCTCCTTCATCTTCACCAAATAACACCACCACCCCGAAATCACCTTTCCCTTCCTCTCTGCCTCTCTGTTGATTGCTGACGCGGATCTTCATCCCGTGTCTAGGCAATTCCTTAACGCGATCCGCGCATTCCTGTATTGACGCGGCGCGGAGCCCATGCCCGCGTCTGTGTCCTTCTCGTGTCAACACGACGCAGAGCCTATGCCCGCGTCTGTGTTCTTCTTGTATTAACGCAACGCAGAACCCACGTCCGCGTCCGCGTTCTCCTCACGTCCTGACTTGAACACAGGTTTCGCGTTTATGGCATCTATGCGACGCGAACCCCGCGTCTGCTACTCCCGTGTCTGCTATTCCCGCGTCTGAGACTCCCGCGTCTGCGACCCCTACGTCTCACTCTCAAACTCGCGTCCCCCTGTGCATACTCTCTCTCTATGTACTCTTTCTATGTACTTCTCTCTCCATGGACTTCTCTCTCTAGCTCTCACATTCTCTCTCCTCTCTCTTTCTTTCTCTATCTTGATTTTCTCTTCTCTCTATCACCTTCTCTCTAACGCACTGACACGTTGATTTCCTGAATTCTGGAGATCAGGAATTTCACTACGACTTAGGCGAGTGTTCTCGCTTTCTTCTTGACTTTCCCATTTCATCGGTCGACTTGTATTATTCACGATTTATGCTGTTTGGAACTAACACTTTCTTTGATTGTGTTCAATTATTGTTCTATCACTTGACAAGCTTGATATGTTAATACTTGTCATGCTTTTGCTTGATACCTACCATCTACATGTTAATACTTGACACCGGTCTGTATTACTTGACAACTGTTATGTCATCACCTGACACCCGACTTGCTACTTGACACGTGTTCCTTGTTCATGACATGACTTATTACCTGTCACCTGCCAGATCACTTGTCACTATCATGATTAAAACCTGATACCTGTTATGATTAACTCTCTACTCATGATTATCACATTACGGGAATGTAGTACCTGATCTCTTGTTATGAACTCCCGTTATGCTTGTTATGATTCCTGTTATGCCTGTTATGTACTCCTGTTATGACAAGTTATGTTCCTACTCATTCCCGTAATCTGATAATTATGTTTAATAAGTCATAAAAAGAATAACTTGCACGGGGAATGGGAGGAAGTGATGGATGCTGGTATGGTGCCTTGCTTATAGTAGTGGAATACCAAAATTGACGATTCGTGTTAGGGGGATTTCAGGCCCCCAGAAGATGCGTGTTAGGGGGATTTCAGGCCCCCAAATGGCTATGTCCCGGGCGGTTGGGAACTACTATAAGTATGAGCTATCAGTTCTTCATCAGCTTCCAATAACCAATCTCGACTTACTTATATATGGATGTATGTGTGTTGAGATGTACACCAGGACACATACCTAGATATATGGGTCAGGCGAGTAATAATAAAATGCCAAGATAATAACTTGTTATGTTGCTCTACATGCTTGGTTATACCACTTGTCTCGTTACAATTGCATTCATCAAGTTTTACTTCAGATTTCCGGTTTTATGATTATTATACTATACCTGTTCATGTCCTGCTTTCTACTTGTATTCTAACCCGCCTGTCTCCTGCTCTTATCTGATCATCCTATGAGACTTCCCTGCTTGACATCGATTGTGGTATATCTACTTGCTCCTGTATGCTTGTGCTTACGGCACGGTTTTCATGTTTATGATCTAGATTTATCGATACACTTGTGCATATCTTGGCTCGCCACCTGGCTTTCGCATCACCACTCGCTGGGGAGTTCTGACTCCACTGGATCCTCATGTCCAGGTCTTGGAGCTTAGAGCGTGTGAATCTCCCAGTTGCTGATCAGAGTGGCGCAGCGGTAGCATGGATCTCCAGCAGACCGTTCAGAGCTCTATCCTTCCAGGCCCACTGTGTGCCTCTCGAGTTTTCTTTTTGTACACTCGTGAGTGCCTTTTGTACTGTTCATACATGTACATCTCTTTGTATTCTCGCATTTGCGCCTATCAGTGATGTAATATTCTTGTAATATTTATCACCTCTTGTGATAACTTTGTAATTGTACTCATATGTTGGAATGTATAATGACCACGTGCTTCCGTACTCTGATTCTTGCATGTCCGATGCTTAGCGTATATACGTGAGGGTATTTCTGACCTGCGTATATACGTCGCAGTAACGTCTCCGTACCCGCCGGATCGGGGCGTTACAGGGTGGTATCAGAGCCTAGGCTCTACATCCTCAGTACGTCCAGACGGCAAATTAATGGTAAAAGAAATTTGCCACTGGAATGCATGAGTCCTGGTTATACAGTCCAACTACAAGTACAGAGTTATCTATTCATTCTTGATCATTCTTCCTTTGATTCCTAATCCCTTCCATCTTTCCCTTTTTTGATTTTTCGAAGCCTTTATACCAACTTAAGATATGAATAGACTAGAGAGGTAGCGGCTGGTTCTGAATGAAGCTATTATATGATCTCTTCGGCCAACTCTTTGAAGTTCGGGTATTCTCAGGATTGATCCACGATCGGGTTATCTTTCGGAAGTCGGTATTCAGGTTTTTCTACAGTTTTTCTCTATTATTGGCCATATTCTGCGGAGTGATCGATGCCTAGTATTCGAAATTCTCAATTATCGGTCTTCTTTATTATGCTCAGGACTATCAGGGTTTCCTTTATTTTCAAATATTCTGGCTTATTCTCGAGGGCTATCAAGTTGCAGTACAACAGGAATTCTATTGCAAAGCAAACAACATCAGATCAGTATTAATTGGTATCGTTCAAAGACTTATACAGCCAGAGGTGTAGAAGAGATCTATATTCTAATTACTGTTTAGTCAACTTGAGAACCCTACTATAGTGCTTCATATCTTAATTGGTATGATTCCCGTCCTTGTCTTCTTTGTGTTCATTTTACCCCTTATCGAAATTGCGAGGACGCAATTTTTTGTAAGGTGGATGGATTGTAACACCCCGCTCCCAGAATACGTACGTAGTTGCGTATTCAGATTTTTGATCGTATTTTTCGATTTACTTCTGGTATGAATTATTTATATGATCATTTTGTCTTGGATCCGGATTCACGGACTCGGAGTCAGTCCTAGTCTGAACCGAGAACCCGATCCTAGTAAATTGCTCGATTTGGTCTTTCTGGTATTTAGATTTGACCGCTTTCAGTTTTAAACATCATTTTCTAATATTTTAAATTTTCTGTGATTTTCTGAAATTTTCTTGAATTAGAATGAAAATCTTCAAAACCGGTGTCGACCAGTGCCGCTGATCGATTCCTGAATTTTTAATTTACAAATGGAGTGGAATTATTAGTAGTGTCTTTTTACATTATTTCTTAAAATCACATTTCCTATCTAAATACTTTTTCTAAGGATTTTATGAGTTTATGAAAATTCCACCGGATTCGGTGTCGGCCAGTATCGCTGGTTGATTCTAGGATTTTTCATTTCCAATAGGAATTGAATTTCTAAATTCGCTTTCACATTGTATCTTAGAATCATATTCTCTTCCTTAATACATTTTTTAGAAATTTTCAGAATTTATTAGATTTCTGCCAGATTTAGTGTCGACCGATATTGGCGGCCGATTATAAGATTTTTAATTTAAAAACTATAAAGAATTTCTTAAAATGGATTTCACCGTGATTCTTAGAATAATATTCTTGATTTTTGAGAATTTTTGCGAGTCGTTCCGAGATACTTGATTTTCGGACGATTCCGGTATTTTTCCGAAAGTTTTCCGCATCCGCAACTGAATCCCGAGAATCCGCCACTCTAATTATTTTCCCTTTTTCTTCCAAGAGAATATCTTCCTTTTTTAATTTCTTTTCCTTTTTCCTTTTTCTTTCCTTCCTTTTCCTTCCACCAAATTCTACAAACTTCTCTATTCTTCCATTTTCTTCTACATCTTTCCTCCAAAAATATCTCCTCCTCCAAAAATATCTTCTCCAAAATATCCCAAACCACTCAAACTCCTCTCCCATCACCATGGCCGGCCAAGAGAGCCACCTCACCTATCCATTTTACAAAAAACCCCCTCCCTAAACATTTTTACATCACCTTCACAATTCCAATTCCTATATAAACTTTCCTTCTTCATTCCACTTCATTTTTCTCTTCACCAAAACTCTAACCACCACCAACTCCTCCTTCATCTCCACCACAAACACAACCACCACAACTTCTCCAACTCCCTACCTTCATCTTCTTTCTCCTCCATCTCCATTTCAATCATCACAAACCCAAAACTCCACCAAAGCCTCCACCTTCTCCTTTACCTTCTCCAAAACTACCACCACCACAAACCTCTCCACAAAACCACCACCCCATCATCTTCTCTAGGGCCGGCCACCCTCCTTGGATTGGGGCGAGCTCTTCTTCATCGGCAATATCTCCGATGATTATTCCGGTAATCGTTCACGATTATTCCGGTAATCATTCTGGTGACAATTGCAACGACAACACTAACGTCACCACCACCATCTTTGCTTAACCTTTTTCATCACCATCTCACCACCATCTTCACTTCCACCATCACTTTCACCATCTCAACACCACCTCCATCTCCACTACTTCAACCTCCAAACATCACCTTCATCATCACCTCCTTCATCTTCACCAAATAACACCACCACCCCGAAATCACATTTCCCTTCCTCTCTTCCTCTCTGTTGATTGCTGACGCGGATCTTCACCCCGCGTCTAGGCAATTCCTTAACGCGATCCACGCGTTCCTGTATTGATGCGGCGCGGAGCCCATGCCCGCGTCTGTCTCCATTCTCGTGTCAACACGACGCAGAGCCCATGCTCGCGTCTGTGTTCTTCTTGTGTTAACGCAACGCAGAACCCACGTCCGCGTCCGCGTTCTCCTCGCGTCCTGACTTGAACACAGGTTTCTCGTTTATGGCATCTATGCGACGCGAACCCCGCGTCTGCTACTCCCGTGTCTGCTATTCCCGCCTCTGAGAGTCCCGCGTCTGCAACCCTGCGTCTCACTCTCAAACTCGCGTCCCCCTGTGCATACTCTCTCTCTATGTACTCTCTCTATGTACTCTCTCTCCATGGACTTCTCTCTCTAGCTCTCACATTCTCTCTCCTCTCTCTTTCTTTCTCTCTCTTGATTTCCTCTTCTCTCTATCACCTTCTCTCTAACGCACTGACGTGTTGATTTCCTGGATTTCAGAGATCAAGAATTTCACTACGACTTAGGCGAGTGTTCTCGCTTTCTTCTTGACTTTCCCATTTCATCGGTCGACTTGTATTATTCACGATTTATGCTGTTTGAAACTAACACTTTCTTTGATTGTGTTCAATTATTGTTCTATCACTTGACAAGCTTGATATGTTAATACTTGTCATGCTTTTGCTTGATACCTACCATCTACATGCTAATACTTGACACCGGTCTGTATTACTTGACAACTGTTATGTCATCACCTGACACCCGACTTGCTACTTGACACGTGTTCCTTGTTCATGACATGACTTATTACCTGTCACCTGCCAGATCACTTGTCACTATCATGATTAAAACCTGATACATGTTATGATTAACTCTCTACTCATGATTATCACATTACGAAAATGTAGTACCTGATCTCTTGTTATGAACTCCCGTTATGCTTGTTATGATTCCTGTTATGCCTGTTATGTACTCCTGTTATGACAAGTTATGTTCCTACTCATTCCCGTAATCTGATAATTATGTTTAATAAGCCATAAAAAGAATAACTTGCACGGGGAATGGGAGGAAGTGATGGATGCCGGTATGGTGCCTTACTTATAGTAGTGGAATACCAAAATTGACGATTCGTGTTAGGAGGATTTCAGGCCCCCAGAAGATGCGTGTTAGGGGGATTTCAGGCCCCCAAATGGCTGTGTCCCGGGCGGTCAGGAACTACTATAAGTATGAGCTATCAGTTCTTCATCAGCTTCTAATAACCAATCTCGACTTACTTATATATGGATGTATGTGTGTTGAGATGTACACCAGGACACATACCTAGATATATGGGTCAGGCGAGTAATAATAAAATGCCAAGATAATAACTTGTTATGTTGCTCTACATGCTTGGTTATACCACTTGTCTCGTTACAATTGCATTTATCAAGTTTTACTTCGGATTTCCGGTTTTATGATTATTATACTATACCTGTTCATGTCCTGCTTTCTACTTGTATTCTAACCCGCCTGTCTCCTGCTCTTATCTGATCATCCTATGAGACTTCCCTGCTTGACATCAATTGTGGTATATCTACTTGCTCCTGTATGCTTGTGCCTACGGCACGGTTTTCATGTTTATGATCTAAATTTATCGATACACTTGTGCTTATCTTGGCTCGCCACCTGGCTTTCGCATCACCACTCGCCGGGGAGTTCTGACTCCTCTGGATCCTCATGTCCAGGTCTTGGAGCTTGGAGCGTGTGAATCTCCCAGTTGCTGATCAGAGTGGCGCAGCGGTAGCGTGGATCTCCAGCAGACCGTTCAGAGCTCTATCCTTCCAGGCCCCCTGTGTGCCTCTCGAGTTTTCTTTTTGTACACTCGTGAGTGTCTTTTGTACTGTTCATACATGTACATCTCTTTGTATTCTCGCATTTGCGCCTATCAGTGATGTAATATTCTTGTAATATTTATTACCTCTGGTGATAACTTTGTAATTGTACTCATATGTTGGAATGTATAATGCACCACGTGCTTCCGTACTCTGATTCTTGCCTGTACTGATGCTTAGCGTATATACGTGAGGGTATTTCTGACCTGCGTATATACGTCGCAGTAACGTCTCTGTACCCGCCGGATCGGGGCGTTATAGTGGTGCAGACGTTCTTTGCTATCTACTATATATCACTCTTCAAATTAAATTGTGTTGTGATGAAATTGATATGCTCTGGTACCAATTGTTGCGTGTATAACCCAGAATACCATATTACTGTGATACCAATAATTGGGAAATACTGAGATCCCCACCGACGACCTCAAGCACGTCATGAGATCGATTACCTCGAGCACACAAGATGAATATTAAAAGATACAAGAAGAAAAATACACAATTTAACGTGGTTCGACCCAAACTTGGCCTATATCAACGGGGAGAGAACTTGAGAGAGCTTTATTAATAAACTTGATACAAAGAAATCTAAACTTCCTCTTGATGACACAAGAGTATTCATCTTCCCCTTAAATTTACGCCTAGATTACAAGAGTATACCTTCTCTCTATGCATCTTCACCTTACTCCTCTCTTTCTTGGCTTTTTAGGGCCTTACATTGTTGTTCACCATAACTTTATTCTCCTCTTATGCTCCAATTTATAATGTTGGGTTACAATTATTTATAGTATTTTAAAATACAAATCCTATTGGTACTATGAGATAATCTTGACCATTGGATGCTTGAAGAATCTTGATGCTATTAGGAGTTGATCTCCTTGATTTAGAAGGTCTGGACCTTTTAATCTTTAGAAACAAATCTACATTTGAATAGGAATTGAATTCTATTCATACTCCTCCTGAAAAGGAAACTCACAATCGCCTGAAAAGGAAACTGCTTCACCTTGATTTGCTTCTTCTACTTCAAGCCATCGTCTTCTCCAACTCAATTGAATTTTCTTGGACCATCATCTCTTCTTTAAAAATAAGGCAAAATCCTAACAATCTCCACCTTGACTTGCTTTTCAAGCCTTAACAACTTGAGATTTTAGATTACTACCTTAATTTTTTACTTGGTTGTAACCATATCATGAAGCCTTTAATCTTGCCCCTCTCCCCGGAGCCTTTGGCGGATTCACCGCCACGCCTTGGGTCATCTTGAATCTCGCCTGAATGCACCCTTTCTGTAGTCGTCTTGAAACTCTTAGACTCGTTGAAGTTTTCCTTGAAGCTCCACCTCGAGATGAGCTCCCTCAAGCTTTTATTGAAACTTCCTGACTTAGTTTCTTTCTCTTAACTTGCATTGCATCATCGTTGAACCAACCAATTTCTCTTTGTGACGTCTTCCCGACCATGGGGCCCCCACCGGTCTTGAGGCTCTCCGCCTCTAATTCTGCAACGGTCTTACCAACTTTACACAAAAACTGTTAAGAGCTTGTTGTGCCATGATTTTTCACCGATCACTTGGTGATGTTACACCTTCCATCGATGTTTTAACCATGAGACTTACTGTCTTCACATAACTGTCATAGTCTTATTGGGTTTTACCGTCACACACTGCCATGACCTTTTTTCCATCAATTGGGCTGCCATGTACCACTGCATTAATGTTTGCCAAATCCATTACCCTGCTATTGATGATTTTCAAACCTAATAGATCCACCAATGCCTACAATAATCTCACCGTGTCACGACTAGTCCGTCGTAATTTTGACCGTGATCTCCTTTGATTCCGTTACTGAACTGTACTGAACCTGCACCAAACCTTGGAATATCCTCGATCTGCACCGCCATTGCATCTAGAACGCCGAAAAACATATGGTTTGACACTTTGATCGTTTGAATCCGACTACGATTGTACGATGTACCTTCCGATCAATCTCGTATATTGATCACTTCATCACCTCTCTGCTATTTTTCCTTTGACTTGCTGCCGTAACGAGCCTCCATGGGATGTCTTGTATGATGCCTTTGTGAGCTCATCGAGCACGTCTTGTCGTCCGTCATTGGCGATGATCTGATCAACGCCTCTACGTCTACCGTGTTCATATCTGAGCATCATTAAGCCTTAAAGACTCCACCTTGATCAATATACTCCAAAAGTCATCGATTTTTACCTTAGAATAAATATGAACTTTCTTGTTGTCTTCTTCATCTTGATGCCTCCGCCGAACTCCATCGACATCTTCTGCTTCATCTAGAGCACTCGAATCTTGAACGAACACCATCAGCTCTGATATCATTTGTTGTAACGAAATTGATATGCTCCAAAACCAATTGTTGCGTTCATAACCCGAGATACTGTACTTACTATGGTACCAATAGTTGGGAGATACGGAGATCCCCACCGACGACCTCAAGCACGCCATGGATCGATCATCTCGAGCACACAAGATGAATATTAAAAGATACAAGAAAAACACATAATTTAATGTGGTTCGGCCCAAACTTGGCCTACATCTACGGGAAGAGAACTTGAGAGAGCTTTATTAATAAACTTGATACAAAGAAATCTAAACTTCCTCTTGATGACACAAGAGTATTCATCTTCCCCTTGAATTTACGCCTAAATTACAAGAGTATACCTTCTCTTTATGTACCTTCACCTTGCTCCTCTCTTTCTTCACTTTTTAGGGCCTTTTTGGCTTTTAGGATCTTACATTATTGTTCACTACAACTTTATTCTCCTCTTCTGCTCCGATTTATAATGTTGGGTTACAATTTTTATTTATAGATTTTAAATTACAAATCCTATTTGTACTATGAGATGATCTTGATCATTGAATACTTGAAGAATCTTGATCAATCCTATTAGGAGTTGATCACCTTGATTTAGAAGAATTTTAGACCTTTTAATCTTTAAAAATAAATCTTCATTTAAATAGGAATTGAATCCTATTCATACACCTCCTGAAAAGAAAACTTGCAATCGCCTGAAAAGGAAACTGCTTCACCATAATTTGCTTCTTCTGCTTCAAGTCATCTTCTTCTCCAACTCAATTGAATTTTCTTGGACCATCATCTCTTCTTTAAAAATAAGGCAAAACCTAAACATTATGCAACCATAGATTTCTCTGTAACTTCTCCTTTTTGCGAAGAGAGAATTCTCAGTAATTGGTGTTTATCTTAAACAAGAAGATTAACAAGTTAGTTGCATTAATTCCTTCTCTTTGTTATTGATGAAGAGGGTATGGCGTTTGTAGGTCCATCCCAAGCTGAGAGCCTTCATATGGTAGGTTGTTAATGTGATCCTTATTTCCCACTGAGGAAAATTTGATTGCTGGAAATTGCTATATTGAATATGGTTAAAAGTCACGGTCTAAACCGCCAACTTGGCAGGCAATGAGACGATCGGTTGCGCCGTCTCGGATCTGTCTCGGGCGATATGCGCAGAACACAACATAAAAAGCTCATCACGATAAATCTTAAAATATATATATATATATATATATATATATATATATATATACACACACACACACACACACATATCAATCTCTATGTATCACATGTCCAAAACATATCACCTAATACACTAAACATAAAGGGAAAGCATAAATACACGCGTCGTCGGTAGAAACATACCAAAATATATGCATAATATAGTCAATTTCACCAAATACATTCATAAATACACTGCATAATAATAGTCATTTTCATATTGAATTGCGATGAGGCACAAAATCATTATAATTGTCACTGGGATAAGTAGAGAAAACCAATACTAGCGCTCACGGATCTCTCAAGTTGTAGTCTATGACTATAACCATATCCTATAGCATAATGCTGACATGATGTCAAAATCAACCCCTGCATATGACCTTTAAGACTATAAGTCCCTCCATCATCACCATTATTGCTTCCATTATTGTCATCATCAGCACCACCGACATCACCGCCATCACCATCGTCATCATCACCATCGCCATCTTCACCATCATCGCTACTAGAACTAGATAAAATCATCACATCTTCACCATCATCATCGTCATCATCTGCTTCTCTTACCCTCTACTTTCCTCATTATGGCGAATACCTTCATTGAAGAGAAAGAACTTTGAAACGGCTGTTCCAACTTTTTTGAATATGTCCGAGAGAACATGCTTTTGATTGTTTTCTGTTCCAATGGGAACATGTAAGGATCAACTCCTTCAAAATTAGAGAGATCTATTTAAAAATTATTTAAATCAAATTATAAGTCTCAGTCTCTCATATTTATACGTAATCATACTAAATTAAATCATATCTAATTAAATTTAAAAATCAGATCTATTTAAAAGTCAGATCTATAAAATAAATTAAAAAACAAGATTTATTTAAAAATCAGATCTATTAAATTAAAATAATATCTAATTAAATTTAAAAACAAGATCTATTTTAAATTAAAATAAATTTTAAAATCTGTATCTTAAAATTAAATTTTAAACCTACATCTATACCTTTAATTTAAATTAAATTAAATTTAAACCTACATCTATACCTATAAATTAAATTAAATTTTAAACCTACATTTATACCTTTAAATTAAATTAAATTTTAAACTAAATTAAATAAATCATATCTACTTAATTTAATTTTAACTTTATATTAAGTTAAATAAATATCTACTGTATATTATATCTACTTTATATTAAATTAAATATCTACTTTATGTTATATTATTAAATTATTAAAATTAAATTAGATTATATCTACATAATTTAAATTAAATTAAATTTATATTAAATTAAATAAATATCTACTTTATATTATATCTACTTTTTATTAAATTAAATATATACTTTATATTATATCATAATATTAAATTAAAATAAATATCTAATTTATATTAAATATATAAAGAGGGGGAGGACAGAGAGAGAAAGAGATTCAGAGAAAAAGCTAGAGGCAGAGGGACAGAATCGGGAGAGAAAGGAGAGAGATCAGGAGACGGAAGTGAAAGTACACCTAGAGGGGGGGTGAATAGGTGTACGGCTAATCTAATGAACTAAATGCGAAAATAAAAAACTTAATTGCAACAACACTTAATGTAACCAACGAGTGTAACCGAATTCCCGGTGAAGGGCTTTGAACTAACTCCTCTTGATTCCTCTGAATAAGAGTTGAGGTGCTATATGAAGCTCTCGTGGTTAGACACAAGTGAGGCACACAAACACACAAGCATGTATATGATATGGCAATATGAATCAATGCATAAAGTAGAGAGAGTTAGAGTCAATGGATCAAACACAAACACCACGATATGTTTCGAGATTCGAGCACACAGCTCTACGTCCCCGCCTTCACACAGAAGGATTTCCAATCCACTAACTTGTCCACACAGGACTCCCACACAGGGAACCACCACTGAGGATTTGGGGCAATACAATATGGAGTACACAACTCCTCTCTCAACCAAAACAACCTCTACACAAGAGGCTAGGCACAAAGTCACACAAACACCACCTCACACAAGAGGGGTAGGCACAATGCCAATACAAACATAATCCATCTCTTCACTAAGAGGGATACCAACACAACCTCCACTATCAACCTCTCACAAGAGGGATACCACACAATCAACCTCTACACTTAGAGGGATATCACAAATAAAGGAGGGGTACAACACTTGGTGGTCAATCTCAACCACAAACAAATTTTTTCTCACAAAACAAAGATCCTATAGAGAGGATAGAATGATAAACTCAAGTGTGAGAAAACAAAGTGTTTTGAACAAAGAAAATCACTTGGGAAAATCTCAAATAGATATAGAATTTTTAGACCAAAAACAAATTCCCAAAAGACTATTTTCTTTGAAATAAAAACACTTTAAAAACAATTAAAGATCAAATCTTTGAAGCTCTAAAACTCTTTTTAAAACTTGTAAAAACACTAGAGAAGCTCTGAAATTTTGGCTCTTGAAAACTTACACAAAAAAGCCCACAAATGGGGTTTATATAGGCCCCATAAAAAACTAGCCGTTGGCAGCCAATTATGGTCAGATTTGACCATCCGGTCGACCGGCCGGTCGACCGGCCAACGGTCAAAATTCGACCGTTGCGCCTGCCGGTCAACCGCGCCCAAAACTAGAGAGCAATGGCTCTCTGGCCGGTCGACCGCCCAGTCGACCGGGGCAACCCGAGAGTGGGTTGCCTTCAGTCGGTCGACCGCTCGGTCGACCGGCCCAAGGGGCTGGCTGCGTGCACGTTTGTGTTCACGTCCGGTCGACTGTTCCGGTCAACCGGCTCCTGGTCCGGTCGACCGTCAGAGCCTAGCAGACAGAATTTAGGGACTGAAAAAACTTGGTTTTTAATTCTCACATAAATCTCATAAATTCTCTAAAAATTCACAAAAATAGTTTCAGTATAATACTTTGATATTCAAACATGTGTGAAAAATTTCAACACATATTTCAAACTTTTTTTGAACCATTTTTGTGACTTACAAATTTTGCCGAAAATCAAAAACTGTATTTTCTAAAACTTGAATTTTTCAAATGGAAATCCGATTTGTCCAAAACTCATCCAAATACAAAACATGATATAAAACAACATTTGAGACATATAGTATATGGATATACTCCAATATACATATAAAGATATATATCCATTTTTTTGACAATAATTCCAAAAACAAGTTTTGTTAAAATACAAAACCTAAATACATGAATAGGTTATCAAACTAAGTTTGTATAAATAGTTGAAGTATAGATGTATATAGAACAAATCTAATATACATTAAACCATGTAAACTTGTTGATTCTATCTATTCATGAAAACCAAGATCGGTTAAACCAAAAACCGAAAACCAATAAACATAAAAACTAGAAACAAGTGTGTGTGTGTTGTGAACTTGAGCATATCACACTATCTAGTCTTTAACAATGGATCTAAAACATAAACTAAACAAAGTACCAAGGTCTTCTTTAGAGCTCCGTCTCCAAGTCGACTCGATCCAAACGATGATCCACCTAGCTTGACTCCAACGAGTGCTAGAGATAAACTATGACGCTCGGGCTCTTGAATCACTATGTGAAAGCTCCAATACACCTTTGTTGAAGCTAATCACCTACTAATATCTTGATTAAGTATCTGAAACTAAATATCACAAGATTATTAGTAAATTATAACTACATGAGTTAATCATCATCAAAACTAGAGTGGAAGGCCTCTAAGTCAACAATCTCCCCTTTTTGATGATGACAAAACAGATGGAGTTATATATGCATGGATTAAAGTTAAGCTTCAAGGAAGCTCCCCCTTAACTCATGCATAGCAATAAACAATAAATATATGCAATGAATACTAAACATGGATATGCATCAATATGCATAAAACAAACATATGTTTCAAAAACCTTCTTTTTGTTTAAACTCTAAAAATCATTTTTCTCATATACATAATACATAAACTCAATATATGTAAAACACAAATATGCATATATGAACTCAAAATCTTTCTCCCCCTTTTTATCAATCATCAACAAAGGGGTCAAAGAAAACAATATTCTCCCCCTTTTTTGTCTTAAATAAAAAAATATCAATAGGGGTAAAATCAAAACAAAACTTTCTTGATACCAATTGAAAGAGAAAAAAATATATCAATTTAGTGCATCATGATATCAATGAAATATACCAATTGAAAGTACATAATATGGTACATAAAACAAATGTTTTTAATTTAAATAGCAATTGATACCAATTGTAAGTAAATACCAATTAAATACCACTGTAAGTAAATAAATCATTTTGAGCAATTTACCAACAATTTTGATATCAATAAAACATACCAATTGAAAGTAAAACTTATAGGTAGTCTTGATACCAATTTGAAAAGATTAGTACCAATTGAAAGTAATTTTTTATTAAAAGCATATGATACCAAAAATAATCAATATATTTTTTTAAAATCATTTTTAACATAAAGTGTGGGAGTAGAATACCAAAACCAATTGAAAAGTGAAATACCAATTGAAAGGTAAAATATGAATTTTCTCCCCCTTTATGAAATACCAAATAAAATAATGCATAAGCTTGTATATGATGCCAATTGAAACATAATCAATTGAAATATATAATAGTCATTAAAGAAATCAAGCTTAGCATAACTAGAATTTGTGCTCAAAGATATAGAGATATAGTAAGCACAAATAAAACATATATATATATGTATGAAAATTTAATACCAATCTAAATTGATACTATTTGAAATTGAAGCATACATATATAAAAACATATATGAGTATACAAAAAAATGTCAATAGTGATACCAATTGAAAAGATCTAATGATACCAATTGAAAACAAAATAAGATCAAGTGTATAACTCATATTACTTACCACCAATTTCATGCACATGTTTAAAAAGATTTTCAATATGAAGCATACAAGGCATGGTCGCCCAACCAACCGCCCTTCAATGGAAAGGGTTTTCAAATATAGGTTTGAAAGTAGTTTAACATAATTGAAAACTCTTCCAAAATGAAGAATACGAACTAGTTATAAGAAAATTTTGTAAACTAGTACGAAATCCTTCAAGTAAGGAATAAAACAAAAATATATTTCATGTAAATAACATGATCACCAAACACTCAAAATCTAAATAGCACATATATCATACTCATGTAAATAAAATCATGAGAAAACAAATAAGGTGAGTGTATAAGAGTTATGTGAAACACATTATCATGAAAATAGTCAATTTAGCTCAATATAAAATTCCTTAAAAATATGAAAATCATCAAAACTAGAATCCTTCAAGGTATATGTATGTCATGTAAAACTAAAGTATACATACATATCCAAATATAAACGAGTTCACAAAAGTATATGCATGAAGGCAAGTGGCTCAAGGATGTATATGTATAACAATTAGTTTAGACAAGATAGACATATACATGAGGTTAAACATAAACATGAAAACATGTACAAAATGGGAATACAAGTCAAATGCATGAATCATCAAAACTAGGCTATACTAATACATCTAATGAGTACAAATGAGCTTTCAAGCACAAACATATAATAATCTATTTGTGGCTCACTAGTTGTACAAGTATATACCTAAGTTTTAATGAAAACAAACATCTAAACGTGTAATCAAAAACATGAAGCATAGAAATCAAAACAAAAATTCATATAATCATTATGTATATGCACATGCATAGATCTAGGACACACACATTAGTTAAAACAAATGTGAGAACACAAAGATATAAATCCATATTAAACATGGGTGTCTCAAAGAACTAAACGTGTATATCACTAATCTAAATATCATGGCATATAACATACTAATCATGAAACATCAAAACATGCTAAAATGAATAAAATGAAAAGCATGTAAACATAAATGAGGAGTAAGAGATAGTTACTAAAACCATGAGGGCAACTTTTCATATCTCCAAAACAAGGTGGTCCTTCCACCAAACACCCCTTGAAACTGATGCATCCAAAAGTCTCTTTAAGCTCGGAACGCATCCACCTCAAGGCACCATCACTCTCACGTCATGTGAGAGCCCACACCTACATCAAATACAATAGGGGTGGTCTTTGGTACCCACACTCTTTTGGGTCCATAGGGGTTAGCTCCTTTCCTAACCCAAACAAATTTAGTTGCTAAATTTGAATCTGCATCTTATCATAGCAAAATTTAGCAAGGTGACCCTTACGTTCACAATGTGTACAAGTGTACACATGAGCATACAATGTGTGATGTGCATGAACGTGCGAAGCATGTGTATGCTGTGGATGGTGTGCATGGATAGATGGAACTTGTTTCTTTCGAAACATAGATTCCAAGCGTGTATGGTTAATGGCACATTGGCTCAAAGTGGAGTCCAAACAATCCACACTCTTCTTAAGCATAGATATATCTCATTTTCAATTATAGAAGAGGTGCATACAATAGGTAAGCTAGATGATGAAGCTACACTAGCATGGCAAACATGTGTATCTAAATCATTTTGCAAAGAAATATTTTTCTTTAAACAATCTTTTAATTCTTGTGAAATCAAATTTATTTTATTTTTTAAAGAATTATTTTCTTTTAATACAAAATCAAGTTTTGAAGTTAAATCATCATTTTTCTTCAAAACATATTCACAATCATTTTTACTTTTCAAAATTTTGTTTTCATTAAGTGTAAGATCAAGTTGGGATTTAAGCGATTCACTTTCACTTGAAATCTCATCTCTTTCTTGCAAAACAATCTCAAGTCTAGAAGATAAATTTTTATTTTTTTCTTTTAAACCAAGACTTTCCTTTTTCAAAAGTTTGTATTTTGAAATCAAATTTTCACATTTTTAGCAAGTTCATCATTCATGGCTTGTGCCTCTAAACACTCATTGCAATAGGAACTAGTGCTAGCATCTAGTTGAGTGTCCGAGTGTACCTCAAGGGAGTCATTTCCTTGGACTATGAAGCAACGTTCATCGGACTCGTCTCTCCTAGATCTCCTCTTCTTATTGATAAGCGTTGGTAGCTCGGGAGAAGTCAAAATGCTCCATACTGCAAAAGCGGACTCATAATGAGAAAACACATGTAAATATTCTTTATGAAGAGATGCTCTAAGTGCCTTTAGGGCAAGTGCATTGGCCTCTATATGCTTGCTATCACTAAGGTAGAATTCCTTAGTAATGGCAAGGTAAACTTTATATCCTAGGGTTTTCAAATGACAACTCATCATAACCTTCCATATATCAAGTCTAGAGATATCAAACATGGGAGGGCTATCCATGAGTGCAAACTATATGTGTGCAAATGTAAATGCAAATGTAGATTAGCAACCAAGATCACACTCCTAGGTGGTTAAACCAAATATCAGGAGCGTAAGCTCTGATACAATTTGAAAGTACACCTAGAGGGGGGTGAATAGGTGTACGGCTAATCTAATGAACTAAATGCGAAAATTAAAAACTTAATTGCAACAACACTTAATGCTACCAACGAGTGTAGCCGAATTCCCGGTGAAGGGATCTGAACTAACTCCTCTTGATTCCTCTGAATAAGAGTTGAGGTGCTATATGAAGCTCTCGTGGTTAAACACAAGTGAGGCACACAAACACACAAGCATGTAGATGATATGATAATATGAATCAATGCACAAAGTAAAAAGAGAGAGTTAGAGTCAATGGATCAAACGCAAACACCACGATATGTTTCGAGGTTCGAGCACACAGCTCTACGTCCCCGCCTTCACACAGAAGGATTTCCAATCCACTAACTTGTCCACACAGGACTCCCATACAGGGAACCTTCATTGAGGATTTGGGGCAATACAATATGGAGTACACAACTCCTCTCTCAACCAAAACAACCTCTACACAAGAGGCTAGGCACAAAGCCACACAAACACCACCTCACACAAGAGGGGTAGGCACAATGCTAATACAATCACAATCCATCTCTTCACTAAGAGGGATACCAACACAACCTCCACTATCAACCTCTCACAAGAGGGATACCACACAATCAACCTCTACACTTAGAGGGATATCACAAATAAAGGAGGGGTACAACACTTGGTTGTCTATCTCAACCACAAACAAATTCTTTCTCACAAAAACAAAGATCCTATAGAGAGGATAGAATGATAAGCTCAAGTGTGAGAAAATAAAGTGTTTTGAACAAAGAAAATCACTTGGAAAATCTCAAATAGATACAGAATTTTTAGACCAAAAACAAATTCCAAAAGACTATTTTCTTTGAAATAAAAACACTTTAAAAACAATTGAAGATCAAATCTTTGAAGCTCTAAAATCTTTTTAAAACTTGTAAAAATACTAGAGAAGCTCTGAAATTTTGGCTCTTGAAACTTACACAAAACAGCCCACAAATGGGGTTTATATAGGCCCCATAAAAAAACTAGCCGTTGACAGCCAATTATGGTCAGATTTGACCATCCGGTCGACTGGTCGGTCGGCCGGCCAATGGTCAAAATTCGACCGTTGCGCCTGCCGGTCGACCGCCCGGTTGACCGCGCCCAGAACCAGAGAGCAACGGCTCTCTGGCCGGTCGACCGCCCAGTCGACCGGGGCAACCCGAGAGTGGGTTGCCTTCAGTCGGTCGACCGCTCGGTCGACTGACCCAAGGGGCTGGCTGCGTGCACGTTTGTGTGCACGTCCGGTCGACCGTTCCGATCGACCGGCTCTTGGTCCGGTCGACCGGTCGGTCGACCGCCAGAGCCTGGCAGACGGAATTTAGGGACTGAAAAAACTTAGTTTTTAATTCTCACATAAATCCCATAAATTCTCTAAAAATCTACAAAAATAGTTTCAGTATAATACTTTGATATACAAATATGTGTGAAAATTTACAACATATATTTTAAACTTTTTGAACCATTTTTGTGACTTACAAATTTGCCAAAAACCAAAAACTGTATTTTCTAAAACTTGGATTTTTCAAATGGAAATCCGATTTGTCCAAAACTCATCCAAATACAAAAACATGATATGAAACAACATTTGAGGCATATAGTATATGGATATACTCCAATATATATATAAAGATATATATCAATGTTTTTGACAATAATTCCAAAAACAAGTTTTGTTAAAATACAAAACCTAAATACATGAATAGGTTATCAAACTAAGTTTATATAAATAGTTGAAGCATAGATGTATATAGAACAAATCTAATATACATTAAACCATGTAAACTTGTTGATTCTATCTATTCATGAAAACCAAGATCGGTTAAACAAAAAACTGAAAATCAATTAACATGAAAACTAGAAACAAGTGTGTGTGTTGTGAACTTGAGCATATCACACTATCTAGTCTTTAACAATGGATCTAAAACATAAACTAAACAAAGTATTGAGCTCTTCTTGTAGAGCTCTGTCTCCAAGTCGACCGATCCAAACGATGATCCACCGAGCTTGACTCCAACGAGTGCTAGAGATAAACTATGACGCTCAGGCTCTTGAATCACCATGTGAAAGCTCCAATACACCTTTGTTGAAGCTAATCACCTACTAATATCTTCATTAAGTATCTGAAACTAAATATCACAAGATTATTAGTAAACTATAACTACATGAGTTAATCATCATTAAAACTAGAGTGGAAGGCCTCTGGGCCAACAGGAAGGAGAAAGAGTGAGGGATAGAGATCAGAGGGAGGGGGAGAGAGGGGGAAGAGATCTAGGGGAGAGATCAGGAGCATAGAGATCCAGAGACAGGGAGGGAGAGATCAAAGGGAGGGAGAGAGGGGGAGAGAGTCAGAGAAAGGGAGAGAGAGATCAGAAAAGGGATAGAGGGGGTAGAAATCGAAGAGGGGAAAGAGATCGGGAACAGAGGGACACACAGAGAGAGATAGTACCTCTGACTGAGGGTTGGCGTCGACGGAGACCGAGACGGAGATCGAGGTCAGGGCTGCTTGTTGTGAGATCGAGATCAGGGTCGTTGCTCACTGCGAGATCGAGATCTGGTTTTTTTCCTTTTTACTCACTGAGATCACGGGTTCACACTGATCGACTCGGCCTCGACTTGGTCGAGACAACCCGAGTTATATCGGGACTCAGCCGATTTGACTAAGTCGAGGCCGAGTCGGCCTCGAATCTGTCACAAAATCAAAGTAAAGCAGACTCGCGTCTCGGTCTCGTCGCGGAGTCCGCCGAGTCGATACGAATCGGCCGAGTCGTCTCCGACTTAGCTGATACTTTGAACCCTGATATTGACAGGACGTGTGTAGGTTGCAGAGGGGCTTTAGAAACTACGGACCACACATTTATCCGTTGTCATAGAGCCAAGGTCATTTAGGTGTAGTTTTATAGTTTTACAGGGTCAAATTTCCTCTGTTGTTGATCTATGGACATGGAACACTTTAGATATGTCGTGGCAGTGGTTTTTCTGTCCTATGGTTAGATTGCAAGACTGTCACTCAGATCATTCACCAGATTATTATGCTTATCAGTGTACCAAACTAGCAAGTCGGAGAACAGTAAAAAAATGCGGGGATTTTATGTCTCACAATTTTAAAAAAAAAGAAGAATGCAACGAGTGGACGGTGCAAAATCATTTGGGTGTTAAAAATGTACATTATGTAATAGGTATAAGATTCAGATTTAAAGATAGAACATAAAATCAAAAATAACAAAATCAAATCTAGGATGTCATCAACACCAAAACCTATGCCTTTGAGCTCGTGAATCCAGGGCTCTGAGTGCCAAAAGCTATGCCTTTGAGCTCGTGAATCCAGGGCTCTGAGTCTCTGACATTGTTATTCCTTCTTTGCTTGAACTCTATATTACATCTCTGATCATGGGGCTCGATTTCTTTCGATGGACTTGGACAACCTCTCCATTTCTGCAGACCCCTCCGCTTCAACATCAGCTGCAATTTCTTCAAGAGTTTGCATTTGGCAGGGCCCAATGTGACCACATTGTAGAGAATCAAAAATTAAGAGAGTTGACAGAAGTCGGTCGATTGGGCAGTAAACAGACATACACAAGAGTTGAAATTGGTCGACCGCCCGGTCCACCGATGTTGCACGAAGAGAAGAAAACCAAGTTGGCGATCGACCGGGCGGTCGACCGACCCAACTCCCTAAGATCAACAGAGAGTTGGGATTAGGATCTCGGTCGACCGGGTGGTCGACCGACCCAACACTGTCATTAACAGAGAGTTAGGGGGTCTACGCAGTCGGCCGGGGGTCGACCGCACTTGGAGGGGTCGACCGATTGATTAACCGATACGCGGATCTGTGCAGCATTATGGACCAAACCTATGGCAGTCGATCGAGCAGTCAACTGACCCAACTCTCTGAGATCAATAAAGAGTCGGGACTTGGATCTCGGTCGACCGACCCAACTCTGTCATTAACATAGTGTTGGTGGGTCTAGCGGTCCACTTGGCGGTCGACCACACTTAGAGCTGTCGACCGACCGGTCAACTGGCACGCGGATCTGGGCAGCATTCTAGACCCGACCTGCTACTGTTTGGGGTGTTTTATTCTCTATAAATATAGGACTGAACCCATTTTTTGGGAAAAATATTGTCGGAGTGAGTTCTTTAGAGAACAATTGTAATCCTCTTTTAAATCTTGTGTAAATCATCAATAAATCTCTCTTTTCTGTCCCAGGGACGTAGGCATCTTGTCAAACCTTGTAAATCTTGGTCTCCCTATCTATTGTGTGTTGTTTGTAATCTAGGGTTTATGTTCGGCTGGTTTCGGTCCTAACAAGTGGCATTAGAGCTCTAAGCAACGCTTCGACTTCATTTGGTTGAGTGGATCTTGATTGGAAGCTTGGATCTAGTAGATCAGAGAATTTGGTGGGATAAAAAATGGATTATTACCATATTTGGATCTCATCTTTAATCTTTGGTGGAGAGATTAATTGAAAACTATTCTTAAGATTTCAATTGGAGGTAAAAACCTGAACTTTATCATTTGTAGTTCCATTCCATAGTTGTTCCGCTTTGTTTGGTCGGAAATTAGATAAATGGCCAGAGAAACATCCGATTAGAGTGGTTCTTTTGTAGTAAAGAACATTCAGAATGTTCATCATATGAAGATTGATGTGATGAAGTTTGATATCACAAATAATTTTGGAATGTGGAGATGCGAGGTATTGGATGCGCAGAATGTGTAGAATTTGGAGGATAATGTTAAGCTTCAAAAGAGATCGACGGAAGTTGATGATTTAGAAGAAGATGAATAGGATGGCGTGTGGCGTCATTAGGTCTTGCTTAACACGGTATCTAAAGTATGATGTGATGAATGAGACTTCTGCGAAGTCAATTTGGGATATTTTCGCGAGCAAGTACTAGACGAAGAGCGTCGAGAACCACTTGCATTTGAAGATGAGACTTTACTGTTTCCATTTGAAAAGAGAAACCTCCATGAGTGATCACATCAACATCTACACAAAGCCTCTCGCGGATTTGGCAAATTTGAATATAGTGATCGAGAATGAAGATAAAGTGTTGATATCGTTGAGTTCTCTCCCCGATGAGGGATATGAGTTTATTGTGCTTACCTTAATCAATGAGAGAACATCCCTTAGCTATAGTGAGGTGACCATTGCTTTTGTGAACCTTGAATTGAGGAGGAAAGGCAAAGAGTATTCTTCCAATAACACATCAACATAGGTATTGGCCGCGAGAGAAAGTAGTTCAAACCGAAAAAGAGGAAACCAGCAGAGATCCAATTGGAAGTCCATGATTGATAATTGTAAATTGGAAAATGATCTGTATGCCTTCTGTAAAGAGAAAGAACACTCAAAAAGTGATTGTCTAAGACTCAATAAGTTGAAGGAGTCAGATCAGAGGCTAATGTCGTGAAGTAGGATGGTAATAATTCTGACTCTTCTTACTTTTCACTTTCTATTACACCATCAAGTTGTCATTCAGACGCGTCTGAGTGGGTATTGGATATGGGCTCTATCTACCACATTTGTCCCAGAAGAGAGTTATTTGTTAGCTTTGAGAAGTTGGATGGCGGTTTGATGTCCATGGGAGACGATCACACATGTCGGTTGGTTGGTAAGGGTATAGTCTGTATCAAGATGTATGATGGGACAATGAGAAATTTGAAGAAGGTGAGATATATTCCTCGTATGACAAAGAACTTGATCTCAGTAGGAGATTTGAAAGCAGAGGGACTCTTGGAGAGGGTGTTTTCAAGATGTCTAGCGGCTCGTTGTTTGTTCTAAAGGGCATTAGATATAACGTATACTACTTGATGGGTAGTGCAGTTACTGGAGTGGTGTCTTGGATAGCGATTCTACCAGATTATAGCATGAATGGCTCAGACACGTTGGCTTGGTAGGTGCATCGACCTGCTATTTAGAAGCACATGACAGTTGTGTTCTGGACAAGAAGGTAAAATTCGACACCGTGACTCACTATTTGCATTATCTTCTTGAGTTAGTTCACGTAGCTGTTTGGGGTCCTACCATGACAGCATCACTTGAAGGTCATTGGTACTGTCTCTATTGTAGATATTATTCTAGGTATTGTTCAATATACCCTGTGAGAGAAAAAGTTGAAGTTCTAGAGTTGTTGGTTAAGTGGAAAAAGTTGATGGAGAATCATACAGGTAAGAAGATCAAGGTGCTCCGGTATGATCATGTTGAAGAGTACAAAAATTCTTCCTACAATTTGGTCAGAACAATGGTATTGTGACTCATTTCACAAGTGGAAAAGATGGTGTACCCGAAAAGATGAACGATGCCTTGTTGGAAAAAATTCGGTATTTGTTGTCTAATGCATTGTTAGATAAATCATTTTTGGCTAAAGTGATTGTGTATGCTAGTCATCTCTTGAATAGGCTACAGACGAATGCGATCAGAGGTAAGACTCTGTTGGAGATTTGATCAGGTGGAGATTCTCGTGACCATAATTCGCTTAGAGTAATTGGTTGTCCGGCCTATGTTGATGTAAAGAAAGACATGTTGGACTCTAAAGCGAACAAGTTGGTGTTTTTGAGATATAAAGAAGACTTGAAAGGCTATAAGTTATGAGATCCAAAAAAAAAAGGAAAGTTTGTCTCGAGCAAATATGTCACATTGGATGAGGCATCGATGGTGAAGCCTACCATCTTCTAGCAGGTGGAGACAATGAAGACCAAGTTGGTGTTATCGCAGCGGGTGGAGAGTGATGCTACTTCTCATTATCCAGTTGGTTCAATATCGTCTGGGATTTCATCGATTGTGACACCTGGTGGAGATCGAGTAGCCGATATAGATACTGAATATATTAAAAAAGTTGGTTCAGTTGCAGTTAGAGGAACCAAAGAGAATTCGCGGAAGTGGGTTGTAAACAAGCATGGATCTCAGGCTGATGAGGTTCATATGACTAAGTCTATTGGGTTCATTGCTGTAAAGAAGAAAGTTGGTTGAGCTCGGTGAAGCTCATTTAAATGAACTAGGAGAGGCTTATCCCTTGGGCAGGGGGTACGTAGGTACGTAGGAAACCGTAATGGCGCAACCCATTTAGTGGTGCGACCCATATGAAGCTATTTGGGTTCTCGAGAATTGACAGCGGTAAGCTGCAATTTAGACTTCATGAAGAGGTGAATGTTATGATCTCGATGAACATTTGATCTTCCGGTGAAAAGATAGTTGAGCTTGTAAAAGGGAGTGTGCATCCAGTTGTTGAGCTGAAGTTGATTATTTAGTGTGCTCTACTCAAATTTGGTTAGATCGTCTTGAAGACATTTGGATTTGTGTTCCAGTCAGTTGGTGAGTCATTGTTGGTTCATATTGGGTTCTTCTTGAGGTCATTTGGAATGGTATTCCATTCAGTTGCTGAGTTGTAGACACATTCGTTGATCGGCTCATATTGTGTTGTTTCTCTTCAGTGAAGTATTTAGGAAGGCATGTATGATGATTCCGTTTGGTCTAGCTGAGCTAAAAATTTTGGTATCATTACCATTGATATTGGAGTTTGGAGAGAGTTGCCTGAGGAGACGATGTAACGCCCCGATCCTAAAGATACGGAGACGTTATGGCGACGTACATACGCGAGGTGAAAACACGCTCCACATATCGCATATCAACAGCTCCAATGTCCAGTAACGGGAGTATCCATATCAATAACAGGAAACAATCATATAACATGATACGGTAACATGGCACAATAATACATGTAAGATGCACTGTGATCCATATGACAAGAAGATAGCAACACATATGCATGTGCACTTGTGCGGTGAGCCTATGTAGCAGTGCTGTCGGTGCAACAAGTATCCGTGAGTGGTACATGTATATATCGGTGAGACATGAATACGAAATAAGAGTGTGACGTAGTATCGGTCCAATTATATATATAATATCAATGGTCAGTGGCTCATATCATGTACAGTGATCTATGGTATTGGTCTCATGCCTGATAGCAATAAGACGACATGCGGTACTTATCTGTATACTGGTGGAACATAGTTGTGTAGCATAAACGGTGTCTAGCATGTATGTCTAGTGACCGTGTAGTGTCATAGAATATTGTAGATCAATATACATGTGACGCTAGTTATCTATCGGTGAGAAAATACATGAAATAAGAGTGTCCAAGTCTATGGTGAAATAATGGACCGAGTATCAGTGGCCGTGCCGATATGATGACTGTGTCCGAGTTGTCTATATCAGAATTTCTTGTTACTTACAATTCAATTGTTTCGCTATATATATTACCTAACAATCTTACAGGAATCACCTATTACAATGGTGTCCAAAAAGTACCAGTTAATAATTAATTATTACAGTCTTTTATCCAGGATTCAGATATATCAATCAATATCACTAAACATGATAAATTATAATTTATAAAATAAAACACTCACAAACTAGCCATAGAATGGTAGCTCTCTTCCCCACGATCGCAACGGATCCAGAATCGCCCGAATCGGAGTCCAGATGCTCCAGATATCGCCTGAATACTAAATCATAGCAAATAAGGTTAAATATGTAATAAAAATATTGAAATGCAAATAATAAATAATAGCAGGGGGTTTTCTATCAAATTACCTTTATTGGGTTTTTGATGCGGGTTTGGCTCATAAACGGGTCGGGTCCAGATTCACAACCCAAACCCATAACTTAATTAAATGGGTTAAAGGGTAAACGGGTTTTGGGTTTCACCAAACCCAATGGGTTAGTGGGTTCGGGTTCTTACCCGAACCCACAATTAGGAAGCAGCAGCAGCACTGTTGTGCTGCTGCTGCGCAGGCAGGCCTTGGCCGCCAGCCCCGCTGGCCGGCGGCGAGGTCCCCGCCAGCGGCGGTTCCGGCCGCCGGCGGCGCGGCCTTCAGGTCGGGGAGAGAGAGAGATAGAGCTAGAGAGAGAGGGAGAGGAACATGGGGTTGGTTACAGCAAAAGAAGAAGATGAAGAGGGAAAAGATGGTGGTGGTGCTCGCTGTGGCGGGGCGCGGCTGGGGTCGCGCGCGGCCGGCGGTGGCGCCGGCCGCGCCTGGCTTGGATGCGGGCTAAGGGAGCAGCCCCTCCCCTTGTGGGAGGATCTGTACAGAGAGAGAGGGAGAGATAGAGAGAGTTAGATATAGAGAGAGAGAGAGAGAGAATGGTATTGAGAGAGAGAGAGAGAGAGAGGTTCTTAGAGAGAGAGAGGGGAGGTTATAGTTAGAGGGGAGAGAGTGGAAATTGGATTTTAAAGAGGGGGGAACACCATTTGGTCAATGGCGGTGGAAGAGAAGAGTGTGGAAGAAGGAAGAAAGAAAAAGAAAAGAAAAGCATTTAAAAATTAAAATAATATTATTTAATTCAGTCCAAATTTTAAATAGTCCCGAACGGTACCCAAAAATTACAAAAAAATAGAGAATATTATACTGAGACATAAGATGAAGACGGTTTAAGGAAATTCAATCCGGTTTACAGATTAAAAATCCCGGAAGATGTCACCGGCACTGGGGACATCGGTTTTGCCCGGATTTCCATAAATTCAGAAAAATCCCCAAAAATACCCTAACGTAGATAATATGATTCTAAGACACACGGTGGATGCGGCTTCTAAAAAATTCTACTCCGTTTGTGAAATAAAAATCGGTAGGCTGGTTATCGGTATTGGTCGACACCGACTACGGAGATTTTCCAAAATAATCCAGAAAAAGTCTAGAAAATCCTGAAAATTTTAAAATATTAGAAAATAATTTTTGCAATTGAAATCAGTTCAATCGGGCTACTACAGAGGTCAAATCAATTTTTGTACGTCGTATCGCGTACCGATACGGTGATACGTACACCGGGAAGCAGGGGGTTACAGACGACAAATTCAATTTGGATTGATTTCAGATCAATCATTTGATCCGTTGTGATCGTTTGACATCAATTGTAACTTTACATTTGGGATTCGTCAGAATCATATGGTGAGTCAACATCCGTGTTTGGTCTGCTGGGCGGAGATTGTGTGTCGATCTCGTGGCGAAGATCATGTGTCGATAGTGGAGCGGCATTGGATTCACTTGTATTCGGCTCATATTTGAAAAATCTTCACTGAGGTGGAGAATGTAGAAAAGATCAAAAACTGAGAGTTTTTAAACTCTGTTGACAGAGGTACGATCGATTGGGCAGTCGACCGACATGGTCGATCGGGCAGTCAACCAACATACACAAGAGTTAAAATCGGTCGACCGCCCAATTGACTGATGTTGCACGAATAAAAGAAAACCCAGTTGGCGGTCGACTGGGCGGTCAACCGACACAACTCTCTGCGATCAACAGAGAGTTGGGACTTGGATCCCGGTCGACTGGGAGGTCAATCGGCCCAACTCTGTCATTAACAGAGAGTTGGGGGGGTCTACGCGGTCGACCGGGCGGTCAACCACACTTGGAGTTGTCGACCGACTGGTCGACCAATACGCGGACCTGGGCAGCGTTCTGAACCCGACCTGCTGTTTATTTGGGGGTGTTTTCTTCTCTCTACAAATAGAGGATTGAACTTATTTTTTTAGGAAAAATCTTGCTGGACTGAGTTCTTGAGAGAACAATTGTAATCCTCTTGTAAATCTTTTGTAAATCATCAATATGGGACGTAGGCATCTTGTCGAACCTTGTAAATCTCAGTCTCCCTCTCTATTGTGTTGTTAGTGATCTAAGGTTTGTGTTCTTCGGCTAGTTTCGGCCCCAACACACCAGATGTCAACCCAAATCCAACCCAATCAACATTAGCTGATTCTCGTGTTAGGTTGGATTATATCCGACTGGAAGCAGATTGGGTTGCTTATGCTGGGGAAGAACCTCAGCCGTCCATCGTGCATTGGAAGATACACTAAAGAAAAAAACCTTAGATTTGAGGTTCTGAATCCCATCTGCAGTGCTTCCAAGAACTGATATAGATTCTTGCATCAAGAAGATTCCTCTTGTTAAAGAACTCCGCAGCTCCACCCACACAGGTCATAATCTTGAGTTAGGTAGCAGGAAATTTGAGTTAGAAAAGCATAAATCTTATTATTATTTTTTAAAGTCGATGATGTATTAAAAAACATCGACTTGTGGACGCCCAGGGTCACCGAGCAATGAAACTTCCTCGTTTTTTTCGAGAGAATGCAACTTGCTGAAGTTGTTTCCTTGAAGCATGAGGTTGGTGATTGATAACATCGATGCAATTCCTAAAGGTGGAGCCCGTGTAAATATTCCTCTTGCTTTTTGGACTCAGCTTCAAGAACAGGTTGCTACAAATTTCATTTGATGGTGTGTTTTAAAAAAAAAAAAACATTGACTTGGGGATGCACAGGATTAGTCAATGAACAAGGATAATAGAAGTGGACTGCTACGATGCCATTCATATATATTTTTATGTATGGCAATCAGAAAGGCATCAGTAGTCCCCCAAGACTCATCCACAGCTTTGGGTCTTGAATAGGTAGCATCGAGAGATTCTAGCACACTGCAAACAAAATGGTATCTCTCTCTCTCTCTCTCTCTCTCTCTCTCTCTCTCTCTCTCTCTCTAATATGTTTTCAGATCCACAGAATCAAACTTCCATTCCACTGTTATTCAAAATACGGTGCACTTGTTTGATCCCAAAACAAGAGAAAATGCCAGTTGGGATTCTGAATTATGATTTTGCTTCTTTTCAATTTTTTTTTATAGCTTTTAATATCAAAATAGACAGTTTTTCTGTTCAACAGGAACAAACAATTTATGTACTGAGCAGGAAGGGATTTATTGTTACATAATTGAAATTTCTAAGCTGTAAATAACATTCTGAAAACATAATTTCTTCGCAGGGAGTGTGTGATGTTAATTTCTGAAATATAAATAAAGTCCTGAATATACAATTCCGTCTCGGAGGATTATGGTATGTTAGATTTCTAATTAAATCTATGAAATGCAGTGTTTCTTCAGAAAAGAATGGGAAAATTATTTTCCTGATTTGTGCTATACTAATTGGTATATTTAGAAAAAATATTATGTGAAGTGAACTGCACCCTGCACATAATAATTCCTCTTGTCCAGCTGCTGCTTTAGCAGAATATGAACCTCCTGGTGTCATACAACCATTGAATAAGGAATTCTCTCGGAGCAACACACACTTATGGGGTGAAAATCACTTTGATCCAGAAGCTTAAACTAGTAGATCTTGATCCTAACTTTCTATTTTAATCTATCATTTTGTTAATTCAATTTGAGATGTGGGAGTAGATTTGCATATGAATGCCTCAGCAGCTTATATCAGAAGCTGTGTTCACCCATAGAAGGTAGAGCTCGAGATTCTAAGGGGCCCGGAAGGCAAAGAGATGGGAATTACACGATGTAGGCTGAAATCCTAGGAATACCATGTCTATGTTTTAAGCTTGCATATGGCTGGCAATCATAAACACAAGTTAAAGGATAAATTAACTTCCAAAGATCTGTGCAAATCAAAAATGTCAATTTCACTCAAGTAATGAACAACAGCCCACTAGGTGGTGGTAGTTTTATCTTCCAAGGAAATTCAGATAGTTGTCGTTAATTAGGGACCTAGATGTCGATGTGATTTTTTAAGTTCTTCACTGTAACAGAGCTCCAGAGAACATCCTGAGCACATACCTCGCCGGCCAGCCGTGAGGCTAAGGCCCTTGGGAAACAACGGGCTAAGGAGGAGGAGGCGGCTGCCAAAAATAAGAATGCAGCAGCAGGAAATGAAGGTAACAGCATGGATGAGGAAGGAAAAGCTGTGACTCAGAAGAAGGATCTTATGGAAGATGGGGAGGAAACAACAAAGAAGCGTGCTACCTTTTTTTCGTTTTTTTCAGCATAGGTTGTTGGTTTCTTCCCACATGGTTGTGTTTCTGGAAGAAATAAGCAATGAAATTGGATTAGATTTCTAAAGCCATCACTGAAGAAAATGTGGATGTAAAAGACTTGAAAACATGTAATGATTGTTATATGTGATGCTTTTAGTCTCTGAAAACTAAAATAGGGTGACAGCTGCTGTCAGCAGCTCCTTTGCATTGGTTATTTGCTACTTTGATTTGTAAAATGCCCTAATTGCAATGTCATGGATATTTCTATGAAATAATAAACCATGTGATGTCTATTGCCGTTGATGGATATTTGATATCTATTGTCAAAAAAAAAAATTATTTTAGTTGCAGTTGATATGTTTCCTCAACTATTGTTTGTGCAATGAATTGACTTTCTGATAAAATGAATTAACTTCAACTTTTTTGCAGATTTCAGAAACATGTTAGATATATAAATTGGTAAGAAATATAATTAGTTGGTTGTGTCCCTAGCCTCTACTGAGAACAGACATGGCAGAAGAAGAAGATGAGCATATGGTGTCAGTGATAATAGAGGTAGAAGATGAACTAGTGAAAACATGAAGGCAAGGCTCGAAGCCTTAGACAGTGCACCAGCGAATGAAGAACCATGCACCATTTATAGAGTGATCCATTCAGTTCGCGATGAACACAAGGAAGACTATGATCCCAAGATCATCTCCATTGGCCCATTCCACCGGGATAAGGAATCACTGAAACCCATGGAATTGCTCAAGTGGAGGTACCTTCAGGATCTTCTACAACGAAGTCAGGAAGAGAACATGCTAGAGAAGTATATCAAAAAAGTCAGGGAATTAGAGGTAAGAGCAAGGAAGAAATATGCTGAAGTGGTTGAGCCAGATAGTAATGCCTTTGTTCAGATGATGGTGGTTGATGGATGTTTTATTATCGAGTTGCTGATTGAATTGTACTTTTATTACGAAGACAGAAACAGATGCCAGCTCGAAGCGGTGAACTGGAATCTACCGCTCTTGAGGAATGACCTCTTGATGCTGGAAAATCAGATCCCTTTCTTCGTCCTTGAGTCCTTGTTCGAGTTGTCAAATTTATCTGACCTCCTTGACCCCGAGGAGGATGAAGATACCCCCGTTACTTTCATGAAACTTGCTGTTTCTTACGTAACTCGAGACAAGTTTGAGAGCCTAGCCGTGGATAAGAAAAATGTCCATCACCTCCTTCATTTGTTCCAGATATCCCTTCGGCCAACTCCAGATGAAGGAAAGCCAACTGCTTGTTTATGTGGAGACGCAATGATGCTCATATTCATGAAGATGAGAAGTCTAGCGTCAGGGGCCTTCTTCTGGCTAATGTCATTGTTCCTTGTTGTCGTCTACCACTCAGGTGTTGGGAAGGCCGTAGAAATACACTCAACAAAGAGAGGTCAAGAGCACCAAGGGTAATCCCAAGTGCCACTGAACTTAAAGGGTGTGGTGTTAAGTTCAAGAAGAATGATAATGCAATGAGTTTCTTGGATGTTACCTTCAGAGATGGAGTAATGGAAATTCCGGTACTAGCTATACAAGAAGGCACACCTCCTTTTTTCCGAAATCTCATAGCCTTTGAACAATGTTGTCCCACAGCTGGAAGCCACTTCACTAGCTATGCGGTGCTTCTGGACAATCTCATCGACACGGCAGGAGATGTTGTCATACTGAAGGATTGCGGCATTTTTGAAAGCAAGCTTGGTCAAGATGAAGAGGTGGCCAATCTCTTCAATAAACTCTGCAAAGGTGCGTATCTAGACTACGAAAAGCACTATTTGGTAAAGTTGTTCAAGGATGTGGAGCAATATTCTGAGGTCGACCTACATAGGTGGAGAGCGGGACTAATGCATAACTATTTCGGGAATCCATGGGCTATCATTTCTTTAATTGCTGCTATTTTTCTTCTTTCTCTTACTGTGGTGCAGACATTCTTTTCTGTCTATGCTTATTATCGCCCACCAAATTAAGCAACCATAGATTTCTATGTAACTGGAGTCTATCATAAACGATAAGCTGGCATGTTAGTTGCGTTCTTCTCTTTTTTTAAGCGATGTAGAAAGTCTATTGAATAGATCCTTAAAGTCCTTCACTTTTTCAGAACAGAAAATTTTGGACATAGTTATAAATCCCCCTCAAAGAAAGTACAGGTGAAAACATGGATTCTTTGATATAGAATTAACAGTAAGATAACGTACTCTAGTGGTCAAAAATTGATCACCATCAAGATGTTTGACACACGTCCAGGTGACCATCCACCCCATTCGAGGCGATCATGTCATCCAACTCATTTAGCAGCCTCCGCTATTTCAGATCCTCCCAGAGTTTCATCACTTCCCAACAATATTTCCATCCTAAAAGGCTCCACCTCATCCAGGAGCTACCTCCCATCCCGGAGAGATCCATTCGAGGCCGCCTATGATCCAGTGTTCCCGATGTCATCCTGGGGTTTCCAAGCAACAGCAACTGAGATTTCCGCCTAAAGTCACGCCACTCCATCTTCCCCACATTGAAGACGTGTAACGCCCTTGCATTAAGAGCGGGCGGTTATAAAAGGAAGCGAGCTTTCCTGCATAAGATCTTAACAGTCCAGCACTCATAATCACTATTGTTACAATCAATCAGCATGTTTAGATCGTGCAGTTATGAAGAACTCGCCAGCTACCTGCAGAGAATACATGTAGACCACCTTCTCCAACGAGGGGGGAAATCGGACCAGACAATCTTCACCTTGAAGAAATCCTTCATCCTTCTTCCTTGACCTAAGTATCCCTACAAAAAGCCTCATAGAGAATCCCTGTAATTTTACAACCTCACATATTATAGTGAAATTCTCCTCGTGATTTTTCCCGCATTGGGTTTCTACGTATAAACCTTTTGTCATTGCTTGTTCTCTGTGTTGTGATTTTTTAGTTTACACATACACTTATAATCCCCTAATCTTTTTGTGGAAGGTTTTTTTTAGAGAGAGATCTTAAGTGTAGAGTCTCAACTCTTAACGAAAAACACCAATTTGTAGTGGAGATTTTTCGCTTCATATTATTAGACGCCTCTTCCACAATGACGATGGCATGATATCCAAAGGCAAGGTCGTTCGCACCACCGAGGGCACGGCCCCTCCACCAATTAACGATCAGCCGCATACAACCGAAGACACTGAATCCTCCTCGCCTCAAGAGATAGCCGCCAGTACCTAACCACCGCAACAGCATGAAGACCAGCTCCTTCAGATGCTTGCCAATATGAAGAATCAGATGAAAAAAATAGAAAGCTCAATCAGATCGCGATCGAGAGTCGGAAACTCTCAACCACAAGAATGCTCTCTGTGGGCAGGAGGCACAGAGACGACTCAACGACCAACTCCAGACTCAAATCACTGCCGTCCAGAACAACCAGCTTCCAACGCAGTCAGATAGCGAGCCTGAAGTCGGTGGGTCCCCTGACCGCCAAGCCCTTGACGAATTGATCCAGAAGCGGATTGCGGAAGCCAGGTTGCAAGGCCACCCAACACCTTAAGTTGCCAAAATCATCAACTCACCTCTCTGAAAACATCCTGAAATGCCAATTTCTGAGGAAATTTTCCGTTCCAACCTTCGACTACTACTCGGGGGTGAGTGACCCAATTCTAGCACATTAGGAATTTAAAGAATAATATGGTGGTCTACTCCCACAATGACCCATTCTTTTACATCACTTTTTCCTCTAGTCTGAAGGGTGTAGCATCGGATTAGTTCTACTTTCTACTGTCTGAATCTCTCCATAACTTCGAGGAAGTAGCCAAAGCGTTCTTTACACAATATGCCTCTCGCCATGAGGCCAAGAAGAACAACCATCATCTCCTCTCCGTCAAGATGAGGCAGAGCGACAACCTCAAATCGTATATCTTTCTTCCAGAGTCAACTCGCCAAGGTCCCTAACTGTGATGAAGATGTCTCTGCATTCGCGTTCATCAGGGAGCTGCAAGTCTCTCACCTCCTGTATAAGCACCTCCTCAAGCACAATGACACCCGGATGAGTGAAGTCTTGTCACGAGCTCAGCCTTACATCCAATTGGAGGAAGCAATAAAGACTCCCACCAACCATATCACGAAGCATGATGATATCGGAGAAAAGTCAAAAGTCTGTGCCCACGCCCAAGATCGGAACCTGGGGCATCCAACCTTCAAGAGACAGGCATTCCCCGTCCTCTCATCAAATCTGCTCCGAACTTACAAGCTGCTGGAACAACATTTTCACTACGTTGTGACTTCCTATCAACGAGGTCTTCAGCACCATAAAAAACCAGCCCTAGGTTAGGTGCTCGAGACCAATCCGGTACGATCTCTCACTTCCCGGAGTGAAAGAATATTATTCCCACCATGACTATAAGGGACACAAGATTTTCCACTGTTGGGCCCTCCGGAAGTATCTGGAAGAGCTAATACATCCTCACTCTCGAAGCAGCCTCTGGATTCGGACAGCTCAACACTCCCCCGCCTATCCAGCCACCACATCTAATCACTCAATATAAAGCAATTGAGTAATCCCACATTCCTGACAAACAGGACAATACTTCCTTCCATACCATTTCCTATTCCAATTATCTGATTCCAATTGTGAATAAATAATATTTTATGCTCCTAACCATTGCATTCCATCCAAGCCTGATGCCCCGCTGATGGGTTTCCCTCACTCGGAGGCCGACATGAAACTGTTCCGCTGATGAGATTTTCCCCACTGGGAACCGTTCCACTGCTGGATTTCTCCCACTCAGAGCCAGTCTTTCCGCTATTGGGATTTTCCCTAGTCGAAGGCTTGTGTCTGTACGCTCTGCTGATAGAATTTTTCCCACTCAGAGATGGAAACGTAGACTAACCTACGGGCTCCTTCTCGGCCATCTTATGGGAGTCGAAACCCTCCTATGTGGGATTTTTGCCACTCAGAGTTCCTACTCTGCTGCAAAGATTTTCTCCTCTTAAAGCCCACGTTTGATGTTCCGCTGATGGATTTCGTCCACTCGGGACACAAACACTAGCCTACGTTATCCTCTCATTTGAACCTACGAGCAGATGAACCCCAAACAGTTTTTCTCTGCCAGGTCTTATACCGGTTCAGCTCCGCTGACCTAACTTTGCTTATGGATTTTCCCCTACCAAGGGATACTGATCACCACTTCGCTGCTGAGATTTTTCCCACTCAGAGTAAATGCATCCAATCTATCGATGAGTTGTACCCCACTTTAGGTCCCTCCGGATTCACAGCTCCGCTGATGGGATTTCCCCTACTTGGAAGCTGCTGGCCCGACTCCTTTGATGGGATTTCTCCCACTCGGAGGAACAACTCCGCTGATGGGACTTCCTCCACTCAGAGGTACTGGATCGCCACTTCGTTGCTGGGATTTTTTCCTTCTGAGTAAGACGCATCCAATTTGTCGCTGGGTGAATCCCCACTGCAGGCCCTTTCCAATTTGCAGGTAAGAGATCCAGAGAGCCTATAATTGCATGGAACGTAAGGTATATACACGAGGGTTTTCTTGTTTGGATTATTCCCTCGACGTACTAGTTTCATATAATCACAGGCTGGAAGCGTCGAGGATACCGGAGAGGGCGCGACCACCCAAGTATTATTCGAACATTACCTCTATGAATATATACATGTATGAATCATCCCGGGACGATGTGATTGTATGTATTTGGTCTATAACTGCATGGGGCACACGGTATATATATGAGGGTTTCCTTGTTTGAATTATCCCTTTGGCGTACTAGTTTCGTGTGGTTAAAAATCGGACATACATAGTCTTGTAATCCCCATCTATTTACATTACCCTTACATTTTCTTATGTTATTATATCTAATATTTAATTCAAGTTGTATCATTGCATGCTTGTATGTGCATCATTCTTCCGTTGCTAGGACTCGGAGGGCCGACTCTGCTGTAGGGATTTTTCCTCTCTTAGAACCCTATCAAATTTCATACCCTGCTGGTAGGATTTCTCCCAGTCGGAGGCCAACTCTGCTGCTGGAATTTTCCCTCGCAGAGTCCCATGTTCACAGCTCCGCTGATAGATTTTCCTTACTCGGAGGCATACGTGAATCTAACTCCACTGCTGGGATTTTTCCTACTGAGAGGTCAAATTTACAGGTACCGCCGATGGGACAACCCCCATTCGGGAACAACGCTGCAAACCTTCCAAGCTATCCACATGCCAAACCAAATATCCCACAGCCAAAAGCAGGCATTCCAAGGAGATATAATCAATTCCGGACAAAGTTAACGGTAAAGTGAACTAAGCAAGGTTCAAACAAACACTTTCATTCCGAAGAATATTATATATGATTTATTCCGAAAAACCCTTCCATTTTGAGTGCATCCTTTCAAGTATACATATCTGATTACATTTAATAGGAGTAACACAAAAACTCCATTACAATTCCATATTTGCATCTTTTTTGAAAAAGAAATACAAGAAATCCATCCTTCCATCCTGCCACAATATCCAGCCTCAGCTTCGAACTCTGAAGCACACCTTCCAGAGAACATCCGTCAGAAGGCAGGATCCCATTGCTCACACCAGTACCCAAAAGACCCTGAAAGATGCTTTGAGAGTTCCTACACAAAAGAGATCCTTCATATGAAGAATCTTCTCCTCTCCGCCCAAAATTCAGAACTCCCAGGAAGCCATCCGAAGCCGCAGCTGTGCTAAGTCTAGACAGAGGTCTGCATGACAAGCAAGTGATAATACCACACCATCGGCCCTCTGAGGAAGAGGTCGGAGCTCTGAAGTAGAGTTCATCGACGACATCCCGAGGAATACTTTCCATACTCCCTTCCCGTTGCTCGTCACAAGGAAAGAGTCTCCGAGTGCAAAGCAACAGTTTTCGACCAGAGTGAAAGCTCCAAGACACGAAAGACGATGGTGGAATTTGATCCACCTCCGTGACTGTCCCGGACAACCCCCACTCCTACCTCAAACATGTCATCAAGAAAGAAGATCTCCGAGCCCCAACATGAGACTGGAGTGATCCGATTGTAGATCAATCGAACAAACCAGGTCAAAGCAAGAGCTCTCCCTATCCTTCTTGATAGCAGAGCCTTGTCGCGAAAGCTGATGTTTTGTGACAAGCTCATCGTGAAGACTAATATTTTGCGCCAACCAAACTCTCAAACTGTAAGAGCCCGGCATCCATCTTCACCATCTTCATCCTCTCCCTCTTTCCTCCATCGGACAAAGAGGAATAAAGACATGGCCACCTATCAGAAGCAGAGAAATTTGAAAGTAAAATTTTTTCAGAGAAGACATACGTGAATTTTCACCCCCAAAGGTTCCGCCCTATTTATAGATCGAAGAGGAGGAACCCAACCGTCTTCAACTCAAACTCCAAATCCCCAAGCAACCGGTCTATATCTCGAGATTTCCGGCAGATCAAATCAACAGAAGGCCGACAGTTACCGCCTTAATATGGAAGCTTATCTCCAGTCATCATAACACAAGGATCCGAAAAATGCCAATCACAGATCCGAGATAGTCCTATCGATCAACACGCCAGCTGTCAACCAACCACACCCCCCAGGTAAATTAAGGAGATCCGCATTTATAATTCAAATCTCGCTCTGCTCAGACATCCAAAAGAATTCAAGACATATTGAACCAACTTTGCTCTTCCGCTTCCATTCCGCATGTTCCGACAAGCGAAAGAGCTGAAGGCATTTGTAGTATTAAAAATTGACCACCATCAAGATGTTGACACATATCCAGGCGACCATCCAACCTATTCGAGGTGACCATATCATCCAGCTCATTTAGTAGCCTCCGTCGTTCCAGATCCTCTCGGAGTTCCATCACTTTCCAACAATATTTCCATCCTAAAAGGCTCCACCTAATCTCAGAGCCACCTCCCGTCCCGGAGAGATCCATCTGAGACTGCCTATGATCGAGTGTTCTTGATGCATCCCGGGGTTTCCAAGCAACAACAGCCGAGATTTTCACCTAAAGCCACTCCATTCTATCTTTCCCTACATTGAAGACGTGTAACGTCCCTGCATTAAGAGCAGTCGGTTATAAAAGAAAGCGAGCTTTCTTGCATGAAATCCCAACAGTCCAACGCCCTCTCGTTACAACCAATCAGCACGTAAGGATCGTGCAGTTACGAAAAACTCGCCAGCTACCTACGGAGAATACATATAGACCACCCTCTCCAACGAGGGGGGAACCGAACCAGACAATCTTCACCTTGAAGAAACCCTTCATCCTTCTTTCTTGACCTTAGGATCCCTACAAAAAACCTCATAGAGAATCCCTATAATTTTAGGACCTTACAGATTATAGTGGAATTCTCCTCCTCCATGTGGTTTTTCCCATAAAAGTCTTGTGTCACTGACTGTTCTCTATGTTGTGTTTTTTACTTTACACATACGTTCATAATCCCCTACTTTTTTCGCTTGACGTGTGTGATCGACCGTCTAATAATACTTAGCAGAAAATCTCCACCACAGGTACCAAGAACTCTTGATGTCATCTTGTTCGAGTCTGTAGTTATTTCAACTTGAAGAAAGTCATAAATTGTCATTCAAATCATCGCTTCCACTCCATCAGATTCAGATATTTGGGGACCTTGTGTTTCCTGTTGTGGTCTTACAGCCTTCCTCTGCATAAGCGAGCAACCTTTCAAGCAGTGGAAACTCGCCATTCACCCATGGGGATCAAATTTCCTCTTGTGAAGTGCAATCACACTGTCCTTTTCGGTATCCAGAAAAAAAAAAATCAGATTTTTATGTGGCAACCAACTCTTACCACAAGGCAGGCATTTCTGGTTCTTTTAGTCAAGAAAAAAAGTGGGAACCTGGCAATTTCACATCAGGCCATTTCCCGAGGCTCAGAAGAAGCTTAAATTGCTAATATATCTCCTTTACACTTTCAAAGATCTAGCTTCTTTGTTTAGAACCAACAACTAGGCTGACCACTGAAACCTTCAAGTCTAAGTCTACCCGTCTGTGCTATCAGCGAGAACAATCACACAGCTTTTCGAATACCATATTGCTATAATCCTCTAGGTTCAAACTAATGTCATATATATTCCCCCGCAACCGTGAAAATCATCCACCATGTTGATGGGCTAAACAACAATACACCGATCAGAAATCATCCTCTAGAGTAGGGAGTTCCTGTTAACTTTAATGGACAGAGTAGTCGAACAATCAAAACTTTGACATATTATATATTAACAATATGTGCATCCCTTCATACACCTATGAATCATGACAGGTTAAAACATTGCAATCACCATATTTGAATCCTACTATGGCAATATCGATATCTGACTCCTATAATGCAACTGGGTTCACAATAGTTTTTTCAAATCCTCTACTACAACTTCAAGTTAATCCATTCCCTCTTATCAAATCTTCCATCAGATATCTTTTTTCCTCATCCTATATACAATATATATTTTAAAAAAAACTAGCAGAAATACCCAAGCGCAAGAACACAATCTTATTCTAGGCCAAAACACAAAATCTCCCAATTAACACCACATTAACAGAGACTTCCCGTATTCCATACAAAGAACATGTGCGAGATTAGTAAAATCAAAGCTAAACAAAAGCTCACAACAGTAAGGATACCAAAGAGGCTCAGTAAACAAAGGACTAAGTTGACAGCAGACTAGCAAATTGTCACATATATCTTCAACATGAAAAAAAAATTGTAACAGACTATGTGAAGAAAGCAACTTACCTTGTCAAAAAATCATACTCAATTTGCTCTTTCAGCTCCTGCCGAAGCTTAATCTAAGAGAAAAGAGCAAAGGAAACAACAATAAAACATTTTTGGTTTACTTTTTTTTACTTCTTGTGATTTTCACATGGAAAGTAAGCGAAAAGTGCAACTTACAGCATAGAATTTGGCAATCACCGTCCTTTGAGAGTTGTGGTGGATCAAAAAGGCATTTTTATTCACACCAATTGATTTTAGTCCTAAAACAAAAGCCAATAGATAGCTGAAAGGAATTAAAAATAATAATAAAAAGCAGAACAAAAACAATTATTGGCGTTGCAGATGATTTTGTTTCTTTTGGGGTAAAAGATGGGACCCCAAACTCGAAAGCCCCAGCCGATCAGATGATCTTTTTGCAAGAGCAATAGAAAATTAACACTTCATTTTAACTTCGAGAACTCAACGTGTACAGATAAATGTGATTAAAGATTGCAACTTGAAAAAATAGAAAAAGAAAAAAAGAAAATGAAACTATTAAAAACCCCCAAAATCAAAACATACAGAATCACGAGCACACACCTCGAGATCGGCGGCGTCCACTGCATGCACAAAAAGCATCGAAATTAATATACGTGAGAAAAATACCAACCGATTAAAATAGAAACTGAAAAAAATAGGGGATAGCTAGCAGGAACAGAGAGAGAACCGAAGCACCGGATAGATAGAATGGGTGATTTTGATATTGAAAAAATTAAGGGGAATTCACCTGGGAATTCAAGATTTTGATATTGAATTGTTTATTCTCTTTTGTGACAAGTGTGCAGTTTATACTCTCATCTAGTGGTAATTCATAAAAGAAATTGATTCCTCGTAATAACTTTATTGTTTTCTTTTCATCTTTGGGCCTTTTTAGTTAAGGGTGGAAGTGAAAAAGTAGTAATAGTTCCTTTTAGAACTTAGAAATTGGTTAGTAAGAAAAATTGGTTAGTAAGTTTGATTTTAGCCCAGTGGACCGGGCGGTCGACCGGAGGCATAACGATCATAAAAATGATCGTTGACCGGTCCACCGGGCGGTCGACCGGAAGGGCATTTCTGTCCTTTCCTGGCTGCCAATGGGCAGATTTTGGAGAGGCTTATAAATATGCCTTCTCTTGAGTTGTTTTCACCAAGAATTTGAAGAGCAAAAATTCCAACCTTCTTAAGTGTTTAGCAACAAGTTTTAAAAGAGTTTTTGGGTTTAAAGATTTTATCTTTATTTGTTTTTAAAGTGTTGGAAATTCAAAGAAAAAGGAGAATCTTGGGAAAGTATTTTGATCGTCAATTCTATTACATTCTAGAGTTTTTCTCATGTATTTTTCTTTGTAGTTTGTTTTCCAAACACTTTATTTTCTCACACTTGAGCTATCATATCTATCCTATTTATAGGATCTTTTTTTTGTGAAAAAAATTAGTTTGTGGTTTAGTGAGACCACAAGAGTTGTAAACCTTCTTTTTTTGAGTTTCTTCTTGTGTAGAGGTAATTGTGGAGGTTATGTTGGTATCTCTCTAAGTGTAGAGGTGATTGAGATTGTTGTTTGGCTTTGAGCCTTATCCCTCCATTGAGAGGTTGATCATGTTTTGGCTAAGTGCCCCCCCTCTAAGTGTAGAGGTGATTGTTGTTGTGTCTTACCTCTTGCGTAGATGTTGTGTTTGTTGGAGAGATAAGTTGTGTACTTCTAGTTTGTATTACCCAAATCCTCAGTGGAGGTTCCCTGTGTGTGGAAAGTCCTGTGTGGACGATATAGTGGAAATCCTTCTGTATGAAGGCGGGGACGTAGAGCAGTGGCTAGAATCTCGAAACATATCTTTGTATTTATAATTGATCCACTATCTCTAAACTCTCCCTCTTATTTACCTTGCATTGATTCATTTTGCTCATATCATATTTGCTTGGTATTGTTTGTATGCCTCACTTGTGTTGAACCAAGAGAGATTTACATAGCACCTCAACTCTTATTTAGAGAAATTTAGAGGAGATAGTCCAGAACGCTTCACCGGGAATTCGGCTACACTCTTTGTTTACACTAAGTGTTTTGCAATTAGTTTTTAATTTTGCATTATTTGTCATTAGATTACCCATACACCTATTCACCCCCCTCTAGGTGTACTTTCACCAAGCATAGGTAGACCTTCTTTATCAACGAGAAGGAGGATTCTAATTCTAACCCGGATTCGAAAGGGAAAAAGAGGCAGAGATATATAACCTAAAACTCTGTACACATCATCTACATTCCTGTAATTTTTGTTACCTGAGAATTATAGTGAAGCTCCTCCTCCTCACCGTCATTTTTCCTAATTAAGAGTTTTCACGTAAATCATCTGTCTCTCTCTTTTTTGTGTGGTACTTTATCTACGTGCACTTCTCCATTTTCATTCTCGCTTGTAGTGAGGATCGACCGTTCAATCACTTGAGGCAGAAAATCATCACCATAGGCACCATCTGTTAGTATTTTGAGTTCCTCATATTTATTGGAGAAGAATACAGGTTCAGGTGGAGGTGTTACAAGCTTCAAAGATCAAGTACGGACGTGTATAGAATTTGTGCATGTTATAAATCAAGTATCGGTCTTATTAGTGTCTTATGATTTAGCACAGTCAACTTATACTTGGGTATAGTCGATTAGTGCTGGCCAACAAAGAGTCTGGAATTCTTGAATTTGTCAGACTAGTCGACTAATAAATGAGTATAGTCGACTAATAAATGGGTATAGTCGACTAATACTAAGGCCTAGTCGACTAGAGTCAGGTTCTGGCTATTTTCAAATCTGATTTTGCTTCCTATTTGAATTGAACTCGATTTTTCTTCTTTCTCTGAGGCGGTACTGATTGGATTGTTGAAATTTGGGTAGGACTAGAATCATCCTAAATACCTATAAAAATCCCTTGAGGTTGGCCTTTTGAAGGTAAGTCAACGAAAGTCAAATTTACGAGAGATTCCACCATTGAAAGTTATGTGTGAGAGAGAGGGATCTTCTTGTTACTCTTGTATTTTCTTCTTTTTTTAATGAAGCTTATCCTCTCCTCCCCGTGGGCGTAGGCACTCTTGCCAAACCACGTTAAATCTGGTATTCTTTAGTTGTGTGGTGATTAGTCTAAATTGATTTCTAGTGGTAGATCATCTACGTTTCTGCTGACGAGTCTTCAACTCAGTGTTTCTTTGATGTTGTATCGGTGTTGATCTACTACAATTGGTATCAGAACAATGTCTAGCAAGGCGACCACGACAACCAAGTTCGAGGTGGAGAAATTCGACGGGAAGTCTAACTTCCTGTAACATCGTTCCTCGTGGGGCGTGTTTGGATGTAAGGAATCCGAGTGAAGTGAGGAAGTGGGGAAGTATAATTGCTCATTTCCCTATCTATCCAAACACCGGAAAAGGAAAATAAGAAAACCCCCTTTTCCCTTTTTCATCTCTCTTTTACACAACCATTTTCTCACTTTCAGAGTACTACAGTTAATTTTGTGGTCATGTAAATCTCATTTATAATAAGTTATAGCATAAAACAGTTAATTTTTTGGTCATGTAAATCTCACTTGCATTCAAATTACAATCTATTTTTTATTTTTCTTAATTAATTTTATTTTTAATATTATTTTGCGGTCAACTTTGTGGTCAACTATTCCATTTTCACTTTTCATTACCATCCAAACACCGGAAACGACAAAACATTTTCCAAATCACACTTCCCAACAACCATCCAAACACCAGAAAACTTACTACTCATTTCCCTTTTCCTAAAGGAAATAAATCTTACTTCCTACTTCCTCACTTCACACCAATTCCTTAAATCCAAACAGACCCGTGAAGGAGGGCACCCACAAGGCCCTACTTGGTATTAAGAAGAAGCCATCAAAGATGATGAGTGGAATGACATCGACTTTCGCGTAAAAGAGGTGATCATATTATACCTATCAGACGAGGTCCTCTATAATATCATGAAAGATGAGACAACTGCTAGTCTTCAGTGCAGGCTGGAGAGCCTTTACATGACAAAGAGTTTGTCAAATAAGCTCTTCATGAAGAAGTAGTTATACAGCCTTCGGATGAAGGAAGGTACGCCTATTCTACAATATCTTAATACTTTTAATAGGATTTTAATCAACTTATTTGCTCTGAAGGTTAAGCTAGAAGAAGAAGACAAAACTCTTCTGTTACTCTCTCTCTCTCTCTCTCTCTCTCTCTCTCTCTCTTCCATCAACTTATGACCACTTGAAAACCACCATCATATATAGTAAGGAGACCTTAGAGTTAGAAAATGTCAGGCAGATACTCCAGAACAACGAGCTGATGAAGATGATAGCTTCTACAAAGGAGACCTCAGGATTGGTTGTCAAAGGCCAGAGGATGAGATCACAGAGTAAGGGACCCAAAAGAGATCCAGATGCTTCTAGTAATTTTGCTTGCTATTTTTACAAGAAACCAGTGGCACATCAAGAAAAATTATATGAAATACAAGGAGATGCTGAAGAAGAAAGGTGGCAAGAATTCTGATAGGGCTAGTATCAGTGAAAAGTCAGATCAAACCGGTATTGTCGAAGAAGCAGATGAGAATCAATGTGATATCTTAACGGTGCTTGGTTACTTACTCGGGATGCACACATCACATATGCTTCAAAAGGGAGTGGTTCATGAAATATACCTAGAGGGGGTGAATTGGTTTTTTGCTAATCAAATGCAATTTTAAAATTACTTATGATGAATTATGTAAACGGTCACTCGAAATAAGAATTGAAGCTGAATTCCCCATGAAGGGCTCTAGAATTTTTACTCTTTAATTTTTTCCAGATAATGAGTTGAGGAGCTCAATTGCCTCTTTGTTGAGATGAGTATAAACCGATAATGAAACTGATAGATGAAATGCAAGTAATGATATTAGGAAAGATGAACAACCACACAAGTATGAAAAGTAAAAAGCAATAGAGAGCAAGACACAAATAAACGCAAACACAAAGGATTTGTTCCAAGGTTCGAGCCACCACTCTACGTCCCCGCCTTCACAACTATGAAGGATTTCATTATCCTCTAAGGAATCTTCCACAAAGGGACCTACACAAAAGAATTACAATTTGGTTTACACAAGACCGGAGTACACAACTCCACCACTCAACCCTCTACACAAGAGGTAGCACAAAGCCAATTGAGGTTACAAAACTCTTGATGATCCAATAAGATCACAAACACTCTCTCTTACAACTTTCTATAGAATAGAATATGAAGTGTAGCTCAAGAAGTTAAGTGAGAGATGAAATTCAGTTGAAAAAAAAGGAGAGCTTTAAAACCAACTGAAAATAACTTTGGAAAGAAAGAACTTAAAATTGAAAGCTAGAAAAACTTTTCTCTTTTGAAACAAACTTGAAAACTTGTAAACTAGTGTTATCTTGTTGTCTCAAAACCAAAACCAGTGACCTATATATATAGGTAATAGATAAATATCATTTGTTAATCATACCAGGTCATTTGGGGTGTGTTTAGACACTTAAAAACTAAAAATGCCCGTTGGAATCCACTAAAAACAAAATAGATCCAAAAACTAGCCTTTATGGACAACTGGCAGACCGGCCAGTCGACCGACCGGTCGACCGACAGCTCATCCACAAAAGAGCCGTTGGCTCTGGTCGACCAGTCCGGTCGACCGCCCTTTAGTTCAAAGAGGAAAAACACAAGGTCGGTCGACCGGCCCAACCCGAGAGTAAAGGACTTTCAGTCAGTCGACCGACAACGTGCACAAATGTGTGCGGCCCTTGGCCAAAGGCCCGGTCGACCGCTCGGTCAGCTGTTTTGGCCTGCCATAGGCAACGGTCGACCGACTTGTCCTGAAATCTGTTTTTTGAAATATTTTGAGTTTCAAATATTTTCAAAATATTTTGTATTGGTTTATAAGTAAAATAGCAATGTATAGGTGATGAAATGCATGTTCTAAACTTGTTATAAAATTTTGAAAAAATTATGAGGCATGTATCAAAACCAAACATGCTAAATACCAACTATCAAAACTTGTATTTTTAAAATTGTGTATTTTTGTGTGTGTGTGTAACTTCTTGAGCATTACAACTATATTCTACACTTTACAAATTAATATCTTATAAAGCTTTAGGTGATTACAAGATCTTCAAGCTAGCTTCTCTTTTAGCAGCATCAAGTGCATTAAGCGTCAATCCCGTACTTGAATATCCTTGAGTTTTCAACACCTTTTAGAGGAAGAAAACTCCTTGAATCCAATAGAACTCTAAAATATACTTAAACACTTGAACTTGATTAGTACTAAATAATCACATATGTTTTGTTATCATCAAAATCATAAAACTGGGTGATTGTAACTTTGGGCCAACAATCTCCTCCTTTTTTATGATGACAAAATATATGAGTTATTTAAAATAAAAGATAAGAAAGAGCTTGAAAAAGCTCCCCCTCAAATTATGCTATCTATCAAGTACAAGAAAACATTATGACTTTAAATGGATTTGACAATATAAGCAAGTCACACATATATGCATAGATAAAGATGATACCAATTTAGAATGATATGCATATATATAGCCTACCATAAACAATATGCAATGAATGAAAACAATAAATCATGATATTGCATAGATATACATGAAGTTCACAAAATACAAAAATAACTTAATAACTCATCAAATATCTACAATAAATCATGGCATTGCATAGACATACATGAAGTTCACAAAATACCAAAACAACTTAATAACTCATTAAATATCTTTCCCTCTTTTTGTTATGCATCAAAAAGGGAAACAACATCAACAAAAAAGATATTAATTTGAAACTACATGTATAAATGATTTAAAAATACATGAAACAATTTCAAAACTTATGAATCTATAATGCAAATATTTAACTCACCACAAATGAATGAAAATATATTATAATCTAGTGGTTTAGTAAAAATGTCTGCAAATTGAAAATCGGTGAAAACATAATCAATTTCAATATCGCCTTTCTCATAGTGATCTCTAAGAAGGTGATATCGACTATCCATGTACCTGGTCTTGCTATGTTGATTTGCATTGTTGGTCATATGAATGGTAAAATATTTTAATATGGTCATAATGTAAATCATAGTCGAGGATAGTATGTTTCATCTAAAGGACTTATGCACAACAAGCCCCGACCGCAACATACTCCGCCTTTGTGGTTGAGAGGGCGACGAAATTTTATTTCTTGAAAGACTACGAAACAAGATAATTTTCTAGAAATTGACAAGTACCACTAGTGCTTTTCTATCCACTCTACAACTGGCATAGTCGGCATCCGAGTAACTCGTCATAGGAAATTTTTTGATTTTCGGATACCATAAACCCATTCCAATAGTGCCAATAAGATATATAATAATGTATTTTATCGCAATTAAGTGAGATTCTTTAGGACAAGATTGAAATCTAACACATAGACACAAACTAAACATAATATTCGGCCTACTAGCTATTAAATAAAGTAAACTACCAATCATTCTTCTATAAAGTTTAATGTCTACATTTATACCTTGTTCATTCTTATCAAGCTTTGTTGTAGTGACCATGGGAGTCTTACTTAGCTTTGCATCTTCAAGCCCAAATCTCTTGAGGAGTTCTCTTGTGTACTTGGCTTAATTGATGAAAATCCCATCACTCTTTTGCTTGATTCGGAGTACAAGGAAGTAGTTTAGCTCTCTCATCATAGACATCTCAAACTCTTTCTTCATGCATGACTCAAACTCCTTACAAAGCTTTTCATTAGTGGATCCAAAAATAATATTATCAATATAAATTTGAACAATTAGGATATCACTATCTACATACTTTGTAAACAAAGCGGTGTCAACTTTACCTTTAACAAAATCATTTGAAATTAGAAAAGTTGAAAGCCTTTCATACCAAGCTCGTGAAGCTTGTTTAAAACCATATAAAGCTTTATCAAGTTTGAAATAAAATCCGGATGTTTAGGATCAACGTACTCAGGGGGTTGTTTAACATACACTTCCTCCTCTATAAGACCATTTAAAATGCACTTTTGACATCCATTTGAAAAAGATTGAAATCTTTAAAAGAAGTAAAGGCAAGTGTCATCCGTATGCCTTCAAGCCGTGCTACAGGTGCAAAAGTTTCTTCAAAATCGATACCTTCGATTTGGGTGTAACTTTGGCCACTAACCTAGTTTTATTTCTAATAACATTACCCGACTCATCAAACTTATTCCTAAATATTCATTTAATACCAATGGTCGGTCTATCATGGGGTTTAGGAATAAGATGCCAAACTTGATTGCGCTCAAATTGATTGAGCTCTTCTTACATTGCAAGCAACTAATATGAATCAGTCTCAGCTTCAAAGATATTTTTGGGCTCAATACGTTAAATAAAAGCAAAATGGCTATATAAATCATGAAGTTTGAATCGAGTAGTTACCCCCTTAGATACATCACCTATGATGAGATCCTTAGGAAGATTTGAAGCAAATCTTCAATCCTTCAGAAATAGTTGTGTTGGCTCCACTTCAACTACTTGAACTTCACCTTGTTCATTAATTTTTGATTTTTCTTCTTCTATATGTAAGTCCTTCAAGGTTATCCACTCCATATCTTCACCTAAGGAATCAATCTCTATAACATTCTTCACAAAAGCATTAGATTCTTCAAACTTAACATGTATAAATTCTTCAATAGTCAAGGTAGATCTATTGAAGACTCTATAGGCCTTGCAAGTATTTGAATACCCAATAAATATGGCTTCATAAGATTTAACATTAAATTTTCCTAAGTTATCTTTAGTCTTTAAAATAAAGCATGTACAACCAAAAACTTTAAAATAGGAAACATTTGATTTTCTCAAGTAGTAAATTTCAAATGAAGTTTTAGAAGTATTTTTACAAAAATAAATTCTATTTAAGATGTAACATTATGTGTTTACGGCCTCGACCCATAAATATTGAAAAACTCCGTATTCATTTATCATTATCCTAACCATTTTTTAAAGAGTACGATTATTATCAATATCAATATCAATATCACCTTTCTCATAATGATCTCTAAGAAAGTGATACCTAATGTCAATGTGTTTGGTTTTACTATGTTGATTTGCATTCTTTGTCATGTGAATAGTACTAGTATTATCACAAAATATTTTAACATGATCAAAGTGTAAATCATAGTCAAGGAGAGTATGTTTCATCCAAAGAACTTGTGCACAACAAGCTCCGGCCGCAACATACTCCGCCTCGGCGGTTGAAAGGGCTACCAAATTTTACTTTTTGGAAGACCAAGATACAAGACAATTACCTAAGAATTGACATGTTCCACTTGTGCTCTTCCTATCTACCCTACAACCCGCATAGTCGGCATCCGAAAAACTCGTCATTGAAAATTGGCCGGTTTTCGGATACCACAAACCCATTTCAATAGTGCCCTTAAGGTATCTAATTATGTGTTTAACCGCAATTATATGAGACTCTTTAGGACAAGATTGAAAACGTGCACAAAGACAAACGGAAAACATAATATCATGCCTACTAGCCGTCAAATACAATAAACTACCAATCATGCTACGATAAAGTTTAATGTCTACACTTTTACCTTGTTCATCCTTGTCAAGCTTAGTAGTTGTTGCCATGGGAGTTTTGTTCACTTTAGATCCTTCAAGCCCGAATCTTTTGATTAATTCCTTTGTGTACTTGGCTTGATTGATGAAGATCCCATCCTTCCTTTGCTTGATTTGGAGTCCAAGGAAATAGTTGAGTTCCCCCATCATAGACATTTCAAATTCGTCCTTCATGCATGATTCAAAAGCTTGGCAAAGAGATTCATTAGTAGAACCAAAAATAATGTCATCAACATAAATTTGCATAATAAGAATATCTTTTTCAACATGTTTTGTAAACAAAGTTGTGTCAATTTTACCTTTCTTAAAACCATTTGAAATTAAAAATGAAGAAAGTCTTTCATACCAAGCCCTAGGGGCTTGTTTTAAACCATAAAGAGCTTTATCTAGTTTAAACACAAAATCCGGATGTGTAGGATCAACAAACCCGGGGGGTTGTTCAACATACACCTCCTCTTCAATAAAACCATTTAGAAAAGCACTTTTAACATCCATTTGAAATAATTTAAAATCTTTATATGAGGCAAATGCTAGTGTCATCCGTATGGCTTCAAGCCGTGCTACGGGTGCAAAGGTTTCTTCAAAATCGATTCCTTCGATTTGAGTGTAACCTTGGGCAACTAACCTATCTTTATTCCTAACAACGTTACCCGATTCATCCAACTTGTTCTTAAAGATCCACTTAGTACCAATTGTTGGTCTATCGTGGGGCCTAGGAATAAGGTGCCAAACTTGGTTGCGCTCAAATTAATTGAGTTCCTCTTGCATAGCTAGCAACCAATATGAATCGGCCTCGGCTTCGAGGACGTTCTTGGGTTCAACATGAGAAATAAATGCATAATGACCACAATAATCATGAAGTTTAGAGCGAGTGGTTACCCCTTTAGATACTTCACCTATGACGAGGTCCTTGGGATGATGAGGGTTGTATCTCCAACCCTTTGGAAGTTGTTGAGTAGGCTCCACGTCAATTGATTGAATTTCATGTCCTTGAGCCTCTTCTACTTTACCTTCACTTCCTTCATCATCCTTTGGCTTGTCTCCCACAGTAGGTGTATCCTCCAAGGTCACTTTCTCCAAGCCTTCATCTAATGCATCTATTTCTACAACATTCTTAACAAACAAGTTAGATTCTTCAAACTTAACATGTATAGATTCCTCAATAGTCAAAGATGATCTATTGAAGATTCTATAAGCTTTACTTGTATAAGAATAACCCACAAAAATTGCCTCATAAGCTTTAGCATCAAATTTTCCTAAATTATCTTTTGTATTTAAAACAAAACACTTGCATCCAAAAACCTTGAAATATGAAACATTTGGTTTTCTAGAGAAGTACATTTCAAAAGAGGTTTTTGAAGTATTTTTACATAAGAAAACACGATTTGATATATAGCATGATGTATTAACGGCCTCGGCCCACAAATAATGTGGTAGACCATATTCACTTAGCATTGTCCTAGCCATCTCTTGTAAAGTTCGATTTTTTCCGTTCAACTACTCCATTTTGTTGTGGAGTTCTAGGACAAGAAAGTTCATGCTTAATTCCATGTTCTTCACAAAAAGTGGTAAAGGGTAGGTTAATGAACTCACCTCCTCTATCACTTCTTATTCTTAAAATTGAAGTATCTTTTTCGTTTTCAACTCTTTTCTTAAAGGCTTGAAAATGTGAAAAGGCTTGATTTTTGTGTTCAAGAAAGAAACCCAAGTAAATCGTGAAAAATCATCAACCAATACAAATGCAAATCTACTCCCACTTAGACTTTTGGTTTGTGTAGGGCCAAAAAGATCCATATGAATTAACTCCAAAGGACGTGATGTCATGATATCCTTAATTGACTTGAAAGAAAACTTAGTTTGTTTCCCAAATTGACATGCGTCACAAACTCTATCCTTTTCAAAATTCAAACAAGGAATACCTTTCACCATTTCCTTTGTGTTTAACCTAGATATATGGTCAAAAGAAATATGGCCTAATCTTCTATGCCACAACCAAGAGTCATCATTGAGGGCTTTTAAACAAGTAATATTACAAGACATATTAGACATATCTATCATATAAACATTACTTTCACGAAAACGGAAAACACACAAGTATTAGAAATTCTATCAATTACTTTACAAACTACATTATCAAAAACAACATCAAAACCTTTGTCACAAAGTTGACTAACACTCAAGAGGTTATGCTTGAGGCCATCAACTAAAACTACATTCTCAATTAAAGGAGATGTGCCGAGTTTTACATTACCAATACCGATGATTTTACCCTTGGCATCATCTCCGAAGGTGACGGTGCCACCTTCATGGTATCTTGATAGGGTTGCAAAGTTGTTGATGTCCCAAGTCATGTGCCTTGAGCAACCACTATCAAGATACCACAATCCTCTACGTCGTTGGGCTTTGGAAGGTACCTATATCATTTAACAAAATTGTTGACTTTGGTACCCAAACTTTCTTGGGTCCTTGAAAGTTAGTGTTTCGAACCCAAACATTATGAAAAGATGCACTTAGTCTATCATAGTAAAAATTGGCTAAGTGTCCTTTCCGCCCACAATGTGAACATGAGAACACTCTTCCATACATGAATGCATGATGTGTGTGTGAAGTGTGAGCATGCTTTGGGGGTTGCCACGATGTAAAGGTTGTGTGGTATGAACATGAGCATGAGCATGGTGAACATTTTTCTTAGGGGCTTGTTTCTTAGGAAACATGGCCTGTAGCTTCTTCTTATCAAACTCACAATTTTTTAAAACAATTCCTAATGAGTCTATTCTTTCTTTAAGCATAGTAATCTCATTAGAATCAATTTGTGGGGACTTGCCTTTACAAGAAATCTTATACTTGTCAAAATCTTTTTGGGTGGAAACAAGAGTGGAAAGTAATTCATCTTTTTCTTTAGAAATAGTAAAGACTTGATGATTAAGAGATTCATTTTCCTTTTTCATTTTTAGATACTTTTTCTTAAGAGAGTCATAGTTATGTGAAAGTTCTACAAGTGCTTCTCCTAATTCATCCATGGAAAGTTCATCATCAAGAGAAGTGGAAGGGGTTACCTTGCTTGTGCTTTCATTTGCCATGAAGCACATGTTCGCGGTATCAATCTCCTCCTCGGATTCGCTCTTGGAATCTCATGTAGCTTTCATTGCCTTCTTCTTGTAAGGCTTCTTTGAGGTGGAGGGCTTCACTTTATCCGGGCACTCCGCAACAATGTGTCCCGGTCTTTGGCAATTGAAGCAAATTATCTTTCTTTCTTCTTTGCCTCCTTGTCATCTCCTTCTTCCTTGAAATTTAGCCTTATTGTACATCCTCCGGACGTTCTTCACAAGAAGTGAGAGCTCTTCGTCATCTTCTTCTTCATCGTCTTCGTCGGAGTGTGTGGATTGCTTTTGAAGGCTATAGTCTTTTCTTGGAAGGAGCCATATCTTCCCTTGCCTTTCTTTCCATCTCATGGGTTTTGAGGTTCCCAATGAGACCAATTAGCTCCATCTCCTCCTTATCATTGAGTTCCTTCAAGGTTGTTGCTTTTACTTCCCATGAAGGAGGAAGAGCCCGGATGATCTTTCTAACTCTTTGGTCATTATCAATGCCATCACCTAGAGAAGAAAGTCCATTAGTGATCTTTGTAAATCTTGTAACCATATCATCTATGGTTTCATTTTCTTGCATGCAAAAGTTCTCATATTGGGACCGAAGAAGGTCTACTTTAGCCCTCTTCACTTGTGAGTCCCTTCATGTGTAACTAGCAAATGTGTCCAAATTTCATATGAGGACTTGCAATGAATAACTCTAGCTATGTCATCATCATTAAGGGCTTGAAGTAGTGCATAGTGAGCCCTAGCATTGGCATCAAATTCCTTAGTCTCAATTTCGGACCAAGTAGATTCATCACCGGGGGGTGCACTAAAGGGTTTGGTCACGGCCTTTGCAACTCGACTTCCTAGAGATTGCAAGAAAACGGTCATCTTAACCTTCCATATGGGAAAGTTAAGTCCATCAAACTTAGGAGGGGTTTTAATTCCATCGGCCATTTTTACTAAGTGAGTATGAATGAAATGATTAGCAAAATTAGGATCTCTCTAAGGTTGTTAAGCCAAATCCTAGAGTCCAAGCTCTGATACCAATTGAAAAACACCTAGAGGGGGGGTGAATAGGTGTAACTGCTAATCTAATGATCTTTTTAAGACTAAGTATGATGAATGATGCAACGATCTCTCAAAACAAGACTAAGAGCCGAATACCCCGTGAGAGGTTCTGAACTCCTTCCTCCCATTCCCTTGAATGGGTTAGAGGTGCGCAATGCAACCTTGTTGTATGAGATATGATCGATCAAGGCAAAGTATGATGGATGAATAGTGAGATGCACACAATATATCACAAGTATCACAAGCTTGAAGTAATAGCACAAAGAAGGAAACAAGATCACAAGCAAGTAATTGAAAGCAATATAGTGCAAGAGAAATTTAAAGCAAGAATGGACACAAGGCAATCGCAAACACAAGATGTTTGTTTCGAGGTTCGAGCCACCGCTCTACTCCCCGCCTTCACCTCCGTGAAGGGTTTCCACTATCCACCGAGGACGATTACAACGGTCTACCGAAGACCCGAGCACCGAGCTCCACCAAGTACAATAACCTCTACCGAAGAGGTGTCTCCACAAGAACAAGAAGAAGAACAAGAGTGATCACAATAAGATCACCAAACTCTTTTACAACACTCTCACTTTTTTTACAACTTCACTATAGAATGAGTTAGGGATTTTGGCTCTATGAAGTGTAGTGAGAAAACTCAGTTGTAGAGATGATTTTTGCAAGGGAACACAACTGAAAACTAGCTCAAGAAAGAGTTGGAAATGGAGAGCTTAAACACTTTTCTTTTCTCTTTGAAAACTTTGAAAACTTGAGGATTTTTCTTGGTATTTAGTGAGAGAGTCTTCTCCTCTATTTATATGGAGAGAAATGGGTTTAAAACATTTATTTACACCTTATTTTCTCTGAAAAAGATCTGGAAAACCCTGAAAAAGTCTGCTAAAAAGCAGTCAATAAAACAGACTTCAGAATTGCACAAAAGAGGAAGAGCCGTTGGGCAGCAGCAGGCTTGGCGGTCGACCGGGCCGGTCGACCGCCAGCTCAGCTGGCAAAGAGCCGTTGGGTCGGGTCGACCGCCAGCTCAGCTGGCAAAGAGCCGTTGGGTCGGGTCGACCGTCCAAAAAGAAACATAGTTCTCTCGGGCGGTCGACCGGGGCGGTCGACCCAGAAACCCGAGAGCAACTGCTTACAGTCGGTCGACCTGGGCGGTCGACCAACAGACGTGCACAAGTGTGCACGTCCTGGCACTGGCGCCGGTCGACCGGGCCGGTCGGCCGGTCGGCCTGAAACAAGAAAAACTGTATTTTTTCTGACTTAGAAAATTTTGTAAAATAGTTTTGGGTTTGAACAAACTTAAGTAACATGCTAGTAGGAGTATATAAACATGATCTAAACATGATATTTATTTTGTAAATCTTAGGGTCATGTAAATATCTACTAAGGCATGAAACCAAATTTTTGACAAATGAAACTTGGATAAAAACGTGTGTGTGTATCCTAGAGCCAATATCCAAAACTCAAACTTTAACATTCTAATTCTTACATTGATTCTAAAGACTTCAAGTTCTTCAAGAGGGCTTTCACCATATGATCTTCAAAACTTGATTCTTGAGCTCAAATTGAGTTGACTTGAGTCCAAAGCACCTTCCTTTAGGGAAGAATCCTTCTAGTTGAGTTAGAATCCTGAAACACACTTAAACAATAAACAATATTAGTACAAAAAACTAATATGTTTTGTAATCATCAAACACACTAAAAACGTTGTTGATTGTAACCTTGGGCCAACAAATAGGTAATAGATAAATATTATTCGTTAATCATACCAGGTCATTTGGGGTGTATCTAGACACTTGAAATCAAAATGCCCATTGGAATTTACTAAAAACAAAACAGATCCAAAACTAGCCGTTATGGACAATTGACAGACTGTCGGTCGATCGACGACCGACAGCTCATCCACAAAAGAGCTGTTGACTCTAGTTGATCGGCCATTAGTTCAAAGGGAAAAACACAAGGTCGGTCTACCAGCCCAAATTGAGAGCAAGGGACTTTTAGACGGTCGACCGATCGGTCGACCGACAACGTGCACAAATGTGAACGACCCTTAGCCAAAGGCCCGGTCGCCGCTCGGTCGACCGTTTTGGCCTACCATAGGCACCGGTCCACCGGACGGTCAACCAACTTGGCCTAAAATCTATTTTTCTGAAATGTTTTAAGTTTCAAATATTTTTCAAAATATTTTGTATTAGTTAATAAGCAAAATAGCAATGTGTAGGTTATGAAATGCATATTCTAAACTTGTTATAAAATTTTAAAAAATTATGAGACATGTATCAAAAACAAACATGCTAAATATCAATACTATCAAAACTTGTATTTTTAAAATCATATATTTTTGTGTGTGTAACTTCTTGAGCATTACAACTATATTCTACACTTTAACAAACTAATATCTTACAAGACTGCAGTGACTATAAGATCTTCAAGCAGGCTTCTCCTTTAGCGAGATCGAGTGCATTGAGCTTCAATATCGTACCTGAATATCCTTGAGTCTTCAACACCTTCCTTTAGAGGAAGAAACTCCTTGAATCCATTAGAATCCTGAGTACTTAAACACTTAAACTTGATTAGTAGTAAATAATCACATATGTTTTGTTATCATCCAAATCATAAAACCGGGTGATTGTAACCTTGGGCCAATAGTTCAATACTTATAAGCCTATGGTGGAGGCTCTGTCCTGATAGGTAAACAACCGTATGAAAGATGGTTGGCATTGGCAACATCCGTATGAGGATGTTTGATGGATAGGTTCAAACCCTCACGAGCGTACATCACGTTCCGGACATAAGGAGTAGTCTTCTCTCGTTGGGAGCTTTAGAAGCTGAAGGGTTCAAATTTCAAGGGCAGATGGAGGTATAAAAGTTACCAAGAGCTCTATGAAGATTCTTAAAGAAGCATGGACTGCAAACTTGTACAAAATAACATGAAGCATTATTATCGGTGATGTTTCAATAGTAACAGAGAATGAGGGTACTAGAAGGCTGTATCTACAAGTCTTACACAAAAAGGACCGCTCTACAGGTATAAAATACTGCAAGCTTGACCTTTGTAAATTTTGCATCATGGATAGACAACGCAGAGTAGTTTTCTCTATATCACAGCACAAAATAAAAGGCTTGGTAGATCTCATACATAGGATGTATAGGGCGAAGTGGGACCTTCGCCAGTAGCATCCATTGGGGATGCTAGGAACTATGTTACATTCATAGATTTATTCTCCAGGAGAGTTTAGATATACTTCTTGAAACAAAAATCAAAAGTATTTCAAAAGTTTAAGAAGTGAAAAACTATGATGAAAATAAGAAAGGGCGATTGGTGAAAGTCTAGAAGTCCGATAATGGAGGCTAGTATACCTTCACAGAATTCAAAGCTTACTTAGCTGGCAAGGGCATCAAATACCAGCTAAGTATTTCAGGCGACCAGAACAGAATGGAGTAGCAGATCGCATAAATCAGACACTTACAGAGCGTGCCCGCAGTATCAGGTTACAGGCTGAAATGTCAGAAAGATTTTGGGCAGGGGCGGTGAATCTTGCGAGTTATCTGGTAAATAAGTTACCATTATTTACAATAAAAATGGTTGATTTTTAGATCCCAGAAGAGATATGAC